>OMLF01003028.1:1698-42352 GCA_900302615.1 Holocentrus rufus | reverse complement strand
GTGGCGGGGTTATTTTTATTCTGCACACATACTCAAAACGGTAAACACCGCGATGAGGCTGGTAGGAAATGGTATAAATGGACGTTGAATATGTGAGAGCATGTCTTTCTCAATTCCTAACTCCAATCCGTCCATCCGAAAATCCAAGGTTGCTTTTGATCAGTATATGTGATGCCAAATCAAAGCTGGCCTGTATTTTATTAATCCAGATCCAGATATGAGCCCAACGTGTTCTAACAGTCCACAATGAATCGAGCACAGACAGTCATGATTATGTAATTTTATCACAGTGCTCTGAATGACATTTAAAATGTGGCACGACTGACACCTGCTGGTTATTAGGTCAATCAGCAAGCCACGATGTAAGACCCTTGTAACTGGTTAAAAGCTGAATTTCTATTCAGAAGTATCTCTGCATCAGATTTGAACTTATCTGGATCCAAGTACACAGTACACCCAACCACTTTGTTTCATTGCCTTTAGAACAACTCTACATGATATGCGCATACGCATTCCTATGCATCAATACACACAACTAGGTACTTGTGGTACTAGCTACCAGGTTAAGTCCTTAACTGGCTTGTTCATAATTCCTAGCCATGTGGCAGGGGCATCAATTTGAGTAAGATGTGTGACGAGTCTGTTGAGAATCTCTAAACCACTGATTCTTCTTCCTGGTCCTCAGGAGCCCTGCTGGTTTCCCATTTTATCTGGCAGTTTGTTATATTGACTTGAGATGCCACTTTCTTTTTTCCAACCCAGTTCCAAATGAAGGCAATTGACTAAAATGGAAGGGCCAATGTGTTCAACCTATGAAAAACAGTTTTTAATATAGGGTGTGAATCAGTCACTTTAAATGAGGCAATTAACAATCAGGTAGAGAGGAACCACACAGATGAAGCTCATACAACCAGGGATCCAGGAGTTTGGAACATACTAAGCTGCAGATAAGTTTTTGTTTACGATTCTTCAGAGCTACTCACACATCCAGTATTTCAACTACACAAGGAAAACAAGGCCATGTTCTATTGAGAATGTTTTTATTCAAAGTTTATTCCCCATAGTGCTTCGAGTACACCTTACAACAGCATTTATTTGAGCTGGGTAAGTGCAGTGGAGGGTGCTCAATGATGAAGAGTAGCACGTCGCCATGCCAACAACAACACTAGGGTGGGTGTGTCTTATACAGTGAAATTAGAACCACAACTTTTTTTCTGATCCACCAAGTTTTTTCCTTAGATCTTAAAACACAAACGAAAAAAGTTCAAAAATAAAAAATAAATCTGCAACGGGATTTTACAGTAAAGGGGGCGAAACTCCAACAACTTCCTGTCCACGGCGGAGGGGAGAGGGAACATTAGGTAACAGGTTAGAGGTCATCATCTTCATCTGGGAGCGCTGTTTGTGATGCAACCTGGACAGGCAGAGATAAACAACCAAGCATTAGAACTGAACTGACAACATTTGCTCTGGGAAAATCATGCTCTCAATTCCCAATACCCTGCTCTATAGGTTTAGTTTCATATCAAATCAGACAGTTTTTCTATGAATACACCTGGCAGAGAAAAAGGGCTTACTTCTACTTTATTCTTAAATCACTCAAGCAATACAGATATTGTGCCAGGTTATACTCACTTTGAGGTCTTCCTCGTACTGCGCAGCAAGAGATGGGTCCATCTGGATCTCTGGGGGAGCGAGGGCAGGCATCTCCACAAACTCCAGGTTGGGGTCACCAATTAGCTTCCTTGCTAGCCACAGGAAGGGCTTCTCAAAGTTGTAGTTACTCTTGGCGGAAATGTCATAGTACTGAGGACAGAACATCAAGATGTTGCAATTTAAAAAAAACAAATTGAGTTCAGGCTAAAAGGCACGAGACTCTGATTTGTATTACATTAATAAAAAGCATTAGTCTAAGTAACGTGCTGTTAATGCACACTTAGCACCCAGTATTACCTGCAGGTTCTTCTTGCGGTGAAACACAATGCTCTTGGCTTTGACTTTCCTGTCTTTGATGTCCACCTTGTTGCCACAGAGGACAATGGGAATGTTCTCGCAGACACGGACGAGGTCACGATGCCAGTTGGGCACGTTCTTGTAGGTGACTCGAGAGGTGACATCAAACATGATGATAGCACACTGAGCTGTGGAGGTGGCGGGGTGGGAAAAGACAGGTCCAAAGAGGAGGACAACAACGATGGGGATTGAGAGAGGAGAAAGAGAAAAGGAATATAAGCATTAAAAAAAACACCTAAATAAATCATGTCGAATACTGTTAAACCAAGAACTCAACATGTTTCCATTTTATATCCCCATAAAATGTCTCTACTCTATTCAGACAAGTGATCAGGCCATGACACATCAAGCCGACAGTTGGCCAACGAGCCATTATTGAGCGTCTGTGGCCCTAGCTTTGGCTGTGTGTCCCTCAGGTTAGCACTAGTCGGACCCGTCGGCAGCTTTTCGGATGATTGAGCTTGTTGAATCGGCAGCAGCTCCCGTCAGTGAGAGAGATCACTTTGATTGGCTGTTTAGCTTCACGAATCAGTGTTCAAGAAGAGCAACAAAAGCAAACAGCTATGCCAAGAGGGGGCACACAGAGAGATCTGCTCCTCCCGACAGTGGTGACCCAAAAGTCACTCTTCGTTGCCGCTGTCAGTTTGGTGTGTGTCCCATGTTTGAGGACAGACCAACCAGACAAGTGTTTCATGTAGCCTGCTGACCTTAAATCCATTTGTGTCTGTATGTCAATCTACTATGGACGGTGAAGTTTACCTTGAATGTAGTAGCCATCTCTCAGACCTCCAAACTTCTCCTGCCCAGCTGTGTCCCACACATTGTATCTGATGGGCCCTCTGTTGGTGTGGAAGAGCAGTGGGTGCACCTCAACTCCAAGAGTGGCTGGAGTCAGACAAAGATGGCAAAAGGAGATCAAACCATGCATTGACAAACAGAATGATAAGAGGGAAAAGAAATGTACACATTGAATGAAAATATGACAAGAGGGGCACTTTGTCACCACTTGGACGATCTAAGTATGTTGATGTGCTTAAATTATAGCTTTCTTTAAATAATTAAACAATTTTATTTAATTATAGTTTAATGTTGCATTTTTAGATTAGTTCTTCTTGGAGAAGCATTTCATGTCATTACATTTGAAAGAAAAAAAATCATTCAAATGCTTTTGTCTGAGCGACATCTGCTTTGAGTCTCTTACATACTGTTCAATTGGCAATTTGTCTGTTGAATATCAGTGTCAATTCAAAGTCAGGCTTTAATAAGAGTGCCCAATTAAATATTGAGACTGTGCTACTTCACTCACTGATTAAGGCACATTTTCCTAATGCTCTGCATAATGCCACTGCAGCCAACCTGCTCCATATACCAGGATGGCCTACAGCTAATGACTAAGCCCCCAAAAGTTGATAGATGGCAGCGGCGAGCTACTAATTCCACACTGTCAGCAACGCCGTGATGGGACCTGGATTTTCTTAGACAGTGAAAAACTCACCAACATATTTCTTCTCAAACTCTCCCGTCAAGTGCCTCTTCACAAACGTTGTTTTTCCTGTTCCTCCATCTCCCACCAACACAAGCTGTGAGGCAAAAGACACGGTACAGTCTAAACTGGCTGGTACTGGTTCTGCAAAAAGTTGCTGTTAGCTTAGCCAAGTATACAGCTGGCTTCCTTCTCCACATTACATCACATCGATTCGCATTTATCGAAACGATATTAACCACGGCTCACACTTACCTTGAACTGCACTTGAACTGTCATTTGATCGGTTTCTGCCATTGTAGAGTCTGTTGTTTCTGCAAGTCTGATTGAGACAAAACAAGGCGGGATAATTAGTTTTCCGCTGCCGTATCAGCACAATTACAAGACACCGTTCATTTATAGCTAACGTTAAGTTAGCGAGCTAGCCATCATGAGGAAACATCCTGTCATAATAGCTAAATATTGCTATCCGGCCCCAATGTTGCAACAAAGTAGCGATGCAACACGAGTTTCACCGCAACACACAAACTTGATTGCTCCAACCAGCGTGCTTTTGTCGCTTTTGGGCGGTACAGCTAACGTTAGCTAAACGTTGGACAACCAGCCATTAACCAATTCTAGTAATTTCTGTCCAAGCTAACGGTTACGTTGAACGCCTTCCGATATTATACAAAGTGGGTTAGCATCTGTGGATACTTACTGAGCAATATACACCGAGGTGTTACAATTACATGGTTAATCCGCAAATCTTGAGAAAACACCGAAAGTTAGACGGTTAAACCGTATATTAACGCGGACAGTTTGCTAACGTTAGCTAAATGCTAGTAGCTTGAGTGCGCCATACGACGCGCGACCGCACTTTTTCTTGTTCGTCTGGAACAATCGGATTGGAAACCATCTAATGTTCCATGTCGCATTTGATGATCCGTTTTAACAAAAAACAAAACTTCGCACGCTAAAAATGCTTTCGCGCGCTCGAATTTGACACCAACTGCCGTCAGATTAGAAAAACGAAGAAACAAGAACCGTTCTTAAGAACAATGCGGAGAAATCAGGGGACCGATAGATGCTAACCCTTTAGCTTGTGCAACATGGAAGCCATTCTTTTCACAAAGCTAACTGGCTAGCTGTGAGTTAGCAAGAAATCGATGGGTAAAACTGTTTCATAACTTTCCATGCGGTGAGACTTTTAACGC
The DNA here is from genome assembly GCA_900302615.1 of Holocentrus rufus. NCBI lineage: Eukaryota > Metazoa > Chordata > Actinopteri > Holocentriformes > Holocentridae > Holocentrus > Holocentrus rufus. The sequence goes on along the minus strand of OMLF01003028.1, from coordinate 37,660 downwards.
AGCATAAAACAAAGGGGCATCTACAATATGTCCTTAAATTTGTCATAATCTAATTTACTTTCCCGATTCCCACGAATTTGAATTTATGATGGCACGTTGTGAGGGAAAATGTTTAGACTCACCCGGTGTTGCTGCGAAGAGGGAAAGAGTAAATGGCTGCGTTCGCGGGAGATTCAGCGTGGACTATGACTCAGTTTCCGCCCTTATCATGTGATCACCTCAGCGGTAAAAACGTATTCAATTTAGTGCCAAGTCACAAAGAGGTTCTGGTAGCATTGCTCATCAGCTCAACACAAAGATGGAAAATAAGCGATCCATCATGTGGATGTTTGTTGAAGCGACATAAGTGCATAAACATATTTATGTTCCCCCTGTATTTACTGTTTTAAATACAGCCTAATTTTCGGCACATGTTCAAGCAATCAATTATACTATAGAGCTGAATGTAAAGTTTTAGTATATAAATTATGAGTGAAGCATGACACTAACAACAAAGAAAGGTATGTTGTTTTAGCACATAAAGAGAATTTAGACTTTGACAAATCAGCAGATTCCAAGTCAGTTTAGTAAAAAAAAAAAAAGGCAGACATCACTTGATAACATTAAAATTTTTAATAGCTCAACATAATAGAAAGTGTGCTCTTTTAAAATGTCCATTACTTAAATCACTTACATGTTTTCAAAGTGCATCAGAAATTAATAATCACAGGTTGTAAATAGGCAATATGGGCCCATAATACAGAACACATTATCAAAATCAGCAAAGTGCATTATATGGATCATCCACCCTGGCAAGACAAGGTATTTGTGCGTTTAAATATCTGTGCGTGTTTTTTTTTTTTATAGGTTCCTGACATCTGGCTGTAGCTGTATATGTACTGCTCTGCTCAAACGAGACTCACTGGAACATCTGTAAAGCTAAGTGAATCTCTTTGATGCATAGTAGAGTTACATCATTTATCATTTGCTAGTAGGACACACTGTCTTCGCAGGCAGTTTACATGTACAACAGTCAGTCTATCTGTACAGGTAGTCTGCCTGTATGTTGGCTGCTATCTCAGCCTCCCAGCGGTCTCCATTGTTGAGGAGCTTCTCTTTGTTGTACAGCAGCTCCTCGTGGGTCTCAGTGGAGAACTCAAAGTTTGGACCCTTAGGGAGAGGTGGAGAGGAGGAGAGAGAACATGAACATGACAGATCAAATTATCCTGTGTGGAGCCCCTAAGCCTTTCACAGTGGCATCCTTCAACAAGAAGACCTGAGCTGAAGTCCTGTAGTGGCTGAAGTCCTGCACCCACCCTGCACCCACCCTGCACCCCAAGTGTCCTTGAGCAAGTCACTGCTTCCTACCAGAATGAAATACAGTAAGGGGAAATACAGCTTTTCTCCCCCACCCCTTGGTTTAGTTCCATCCAGTCTCCCCAGAGCATAAACAATAAAAGCCTATTCAGTTTACCTCAACAATGGCATCCACAGGACAGGCTTCCTGACAAAAGCCACAGTAGATACACTTGGTCATATCAATGTCGTAGCGCGTAGTTCTCCTGCTGCCATCTGCACGAGTCTCAGCCTCGATGGTGATGGCCTGAGCGCAAGACATGATGGAAAAAGGACACAGAACCGAGGTGAAGACAGCCACAGCTTACACTGACATGCAAAACACGCATGGGCAACTCCAGAGGTATGGCTCTGCTGACATAGGTAGACTTGAAATTACCTGCAGGGGCCGCATAAAATGTAATATTCAGATATTAGGGTAACAGGCAACCTCAGACATGCAGTGAGATTCATGCATAATTCAATTCAATATGTTGCGACAAGTCAACATAGGAGAACAGTGCTATGTAGGTCATGAAGGGGTTATTCTGTAATACTATATCAACACAGTATAAGCTAAGAAATTAAATTCTCTTACAATGATCAAATATATGATTAAAAACAATCAATGCTGTTACAGAATTAAGTTTGTGTGTAGGAAAAATACTTTCTAAAAATACAGCTTAATTCACACCAGTTTTTTATAGTATCTGCTGAGAGTTGTCCAGATAAGCCCAGACATGATTCCATTAAACAAAACGAACCAAATAAAAGAGATAAAGAGGGCTGGCCTCTAGGGGTTAGGTGGACCCTCAACTAGTAAGCAGGTGCGCTCTGGGTGATATTCAGTTTTCCCCGGGGAGTGACTCATGCTTGTTTCTGTTTGAAATCTTAAATAGAAATACAGCCTGCTCTTCACTCTGCCTGATTCCTGACCATCATTTTTGAAGTCTCCAGTGATTCTATCTCTTAAGTCTTTTGGGTACCAACTTTTGGCTTTGACTGTGGACAGCTGTTTGCCACGTCAGTCAGTGGGGTCATGTGTTGGGTAATCAGAAGTGGGAAGTCAAGTAATGATAACAGCAGCCAGCCCAGTGTTTAAGTACAGCAAGGAATGCATAGAGTGAAGAACACAAATATAAACTCATGTAACGAATTTAATCATGCAGGGATGTACAGGATGTATACAATAATTTCATTTGTAACAATATAACGTAGGAATAAAGTGACTAGTGTACAGCATTGACACGGCCACACCATAAGCACAAATGTGCACCTTACAAAATATACCTGTTTTTAGAGCAGGGACTTCAGGTGTGTGTGTGTGTGTGTGTGTGTTCACCTGTGCAGGGCAGATGGCCTCACACAGCTTGCAGGCGATGCAGCGCTCCTCTCCGTTGGGGTAACGGCGGAGGGCATGCTCTCCACGGAAGCGGGGGGAGAGAGGGCCCTTCTCAAACGGGTAGTTGATGGTGGCAGGTTCGCGGAACAGGTAACTCATGGTCATCCCCAAACCTGGAAATGGGGATTAACTGATTAACCTACCATTGATCATTACATATTTTGTTTGAGTGGAAATCATGCTGTGTGTGTGTGTGTGTGTGTGTGTGTCTTTTGACCTCTGAAGAGCTCAGTCCAGAGGAGAGTTGTGGCGGCCCTGTCAGTGATGGACCTCATATCTGTCGGCAGCTCCTGTGCATTCACATATTCTACAAAGATAAGAATGGAGAGGGGTTAGGGTGTGATAATTGCACTGGCCACTCAATGAAAGTGACACACAGGAGCAACTCTTGTTTTTGAGCATGACTTACTGTAGGCCTCTCTCTGCACAGTGAGACTGAATGACCGCACAAGGCCAGGACTGACCCCAAACATGCCTAGAGATACATACAGAAGACAATTAAATTGGAATCTTAAGGCCTATATGTATTTGTTTATATCTATTAGTGTAATTGAATTAATAGACCTTTTTCACAGCGGCCATTTGACCATGAAATAGCAGGTAAACCCAGGTGTTACTAATGACATTAATGAAGGTTCAGTTCTCTTTAGGTCTAACAGAGCCAGGGTCCAGGTATTGTGCATGCTGGGAAAGTCTGCTACACTTTAATGGGATGGAACTTTAATTAATGTCATTAGTAACACCCATGTTTACCCTACTATTTAATATCAAAATGGCTGCAGTGAAAAAGGTCTGTATTTTAATAGAGCTGCTTCAGTACCTGGCCTTGAGTAGGAGTGGAGAACGCGCAGGCTCAGAGCAGTAGACATCTTAGCAGAAAACTGAAGAAACAGAGGTGCACTATAATCCACACAGTTCACACCAAATTCAAACACTGAAACACTACACACTGCAGAAACCTCCACTGCTGCCACCGTGTGACCAGAGGAAGCTCCTCTCTGAAAACAGGAGAGGAAGGAGGGAGGAGGGAGGGAAGGAGGGAGATGGAGACTGCCAGCTTGATTGAGCACCGGCATCATGTAATCTCCCGCCCCAAATCCCTGGATTTACGTCAGATGTAAGTCAGCTACAAATACAAACCCGTTAGGAAACAATGTGCGCTCCTCAGGGTGACATAGGAACCAAACCTGTTGCATCACAGCGTTGATTTCCCCACGTGCATACATTTAAGTCATTTTCCCATAAACGACAGCAGCTGTAATGAACTGACTGCTTGGGAGGAATAGACTATATAACAATGTGCCGGCAATACTGGCCTGTGTGCCCTGAAATGTGACATACTATAACTGCGTCGTTAACGAAAATTAATCATAATGAAATAAAGTCAGACAGAGCGCGATATGAACTCATCATGCTCCACATTCCCGAAGCCTAAATTAACATTTTACGATAACAAGTCCGCCGTTATCATCATAAATAACTGGACTTACCTCTTTCACAACTTTTACCAGTGGCAGTCAGCAGACGCAACAGGCACACAGAGCTGCGCAATTGGCTTGGACGTATTTATGCTGCATTCACGTGCTCGCGGAAGATCGTATTTCTCAGTTCGGAAGTTATGTAGTAAATAATGTCCAGAGTAAATAGTACTTTTGGTGCGTACTCAAGTTTGTTTGGTCAGAAATAACAAAAACAGGACAAATCAACAACGACAATAGTTTTTTGTTGTTGTTGTTTTGTTTGTTTGTGACTGTTATTGTTTGTCAGATATTAAGTAGTACAAAGTCACTTAAAGCTGTGCTGCTATGTAATGTTGAAGAAAAGAACACACAAATCATTGATGTTTTAATTCAAAATGCAAGACAACTAAACGTTTAAGAAAGCATAAAAGTGCAATAATTATTTACTGACTGACAGTAAAGACTGACAGTAAGAACAAAACTCCCAAGCAATGTAATGGCACATCACTTCCTGGCAGGTGTTTCACGCTCTACATCCCCTGAACATAATATCTTGTCAAATTAGGCATCAAAGAATTCGCTCACTTCCCCCATCTATTTACCACTCACTGGGGATCATTCTTGTGCTCACTATGTAACACTGCAGGCTTTCCCACAGGATTTGAAGGCAGCACAAAATTGAGGAAACAAGAGGAAGCCTTGTTGAATAAAAACCAGCGCCTTACCCACAGAGGCAAATTATACATTTTCTCTCACTTCTCACATGCCATGCTCACATGCCCAGTAACATATTGTAAACTATATCCTCCAAACTGTCCATTTTATTGCTATAACAGTTTTGTCATAGGGCAGTAAAGCTTGCATCTTGCAGAGACTGAGAAAGAGAGAGAGAGTGAGTGAGTGAGAGAGAGAGAGAGAGAGAGAGAGAGAGAGTATGTGCAGAGAGAAAGAGAGAGAGCAAGAGAGGAAGTCTCTGTCTTCCTCTCCCATCACTTGAGGATCTAACACTTCAGTTCTTGACAAAGCCAAACCGGGGATCAAAGTGGAGGGACATTTAAAAGGTATTTCAAGTTAAACTTAGATAATTTGACAGATTGAACAGTGTTCGCTCTCTGGGTGCGGTTATGTTCATGGTTGGAGGAGAGGAAGTGAACGAGCTTTACACTTCTGCTAAAAAACTGAACCAGCAAATGTATTAGTGGTGACTTGAAAAACAAACGTTTCCTTGGGCAACTTGTTGGTATAAAATGTTGCCGTTTCTGATTTAGTATCCAGATATATACGACTAATAATAAAATAAAATCTCTATATTTCACTGAGAGCAGCGTTTTTAGTTTGATGTGAGATGAGTAACATCTCCAAAATCATCTGTGGGTGGGAATGTAAAGTGAGACACCTCTGACATACTGCCACTTAAGCTTCACTGTAACATGATGGATCAGGGTACAACAGTCGCATGCTGAAGGATGAGAGACAAGACTCTTTTTCTCCCCTTCTTCCAAAAGATGTCGAACCCGTCCGGCCCGGCCCAGAAGAACCTCAGTGAAGAGGATAGTTCTGGCTCGGATGCGGGTTCAGAGGTCAGTCTTGGGGCCGTGCCCGCTGAGACGGATCGGTTTGGCTTCATTCTGACCAATGGGTCCACAGCTGGGTGAGTAGTTCAGTGTATTTTGCTTGGCACCGTTGGCAAAAAGTCTGCTGGTTTTCTTCTAGCTTCAAAACTCCTTTCATTACAGCATTTTTATTCAACAGCTAAAATGGCAGATAGACAGATAGAGCCTGAGGTTGAAGGTGACATTATTCAGCTCAGTGTTTAGGCTGACAAAACACTAGAACAAGGTGTTATACAAATACACAGTACACACAATACAAAGTAAATAAATAAATAAATAAATAAAAATAAAAAACAACAAAGATGTGGATTAATCTGTCGATGAAGCAGTGTAAAAATCAGGATATGACCAAACAAAAATGAGCTCGACACCTTCACACTCTCCCTATTGATAACATCCTGGTCCGTTGCTATAGAGACTTGAGCACCGCCATCGTGTGGTTTTCCTGTTTCCTCTCTCGTTTTGGGGTGCAGCCTCTCGCACTGTGATGACAACACATGAAAGTGCATGCAGAAACTCTGCGCCCTGGCTCAGCCGATTCCTTTTAAACGGCAGCGCTCAGAGCCACAATATATAAGCAAGGGGTCGGACACATGCAAGCAGACAAGCTGTGTCTTTGTGTCTGAGAGAATGTGGAGATTTCCTGTTTGAAATATTCACCTGGTGTTTTGTTGCACTGTTTTCTGTCAGGAGTGTGGGTCCGCCCCCGGAGCTGGTCAGGCAGCGGGAGGCCAAGTGGATCAGCATCATCAACCAATGGGATCGCGTCTTGATGAAGAAGAGCAGCAAGGTGAGGCCTGGGGAAGACACCAAGAATCATCAAATGTGTTGTAAATCAGCTTGAAATGAGCTCCAGGAGGGGTGAAGAGCATCCATACTGATGACAGTAATAATATACAATCACATATGGGACATATCACTGTAGTCATGAACTGGACTGACCCCATGTCTCCCTTCACTTCGCCATGTCCCGCAGGTCAAAGTGCAGTGTCAGAAGGGCATCCCAGCCTCGCTCAGAGCCAAGTGCTGGCCGCTGCTGTGTGGAGCCACCAACAGGACCAAACACAACGAAAACCTCTACAGGGTAACACAGATAAACAGACACAGGAAAAACAAAGGGAAACAGAAGCAGGCCTGATCGCTATGAATGCAGATGTCATGGAGGGAGTAGCTGTTCGGTGATAAGCAAGGAAAAGCGCACAGTCGCGTCGATGTTGGAGCTTTTTTTCCCCTAGACTTAATTATTTTTGTGCTGCAGCTGTGACATTTGATGTTGTGGCAGAAAGGCGAGGGAGATGACATTTAGCAAAGCCGGGCTTGACGTGAAGGCTTTGTTGGTAGATGGACTGGACCTCAGTGCAGTGTGCCTCCATCTATCTTGTCATGGCAGGTTTACAGTACCCCCCCTCTCTCTCTCTGTTCCAGTCTCTGGATTCACAGCCAGCACTGCAGAGCTGGGTGGATGTGATAGAGAGAGACCTTGACCGGCAGTTCCCTTTCCACGAGATGTTTCTGTCCAGGGAGGGGCACGGGTACGCCACATTTCTGCTTCTACTCCCTTCAACTGACACACAGACAACAACCAAACACTCCTGTATTCCAGAAACAGCGTTTACTGTCTCTTTAACTTGTGATCTGTGTGAATTATTACTGTGGTTTCTGTGTGTGTGTGTGTGTGTGTAGGCAGCGCGGTTTGTTCCGGGTATTGAAGGCCTACACTCAGTACCAGCCAGACGAGGGTTACTGCCAGGCGCAGGGGCCTGTGGCTGCCGTGCTCCTGATGAACATGCCTGCTGAGGTACTTATCACCCACAGTTAAAAGAAACCATTAGCCCTTTGAACTTCCATTAAATTTCCCCCTAAGTAGCTTCAAAGTTACAGAAAACATGTTTTTTCCCATATTGCATGAACGTGTCACATTCGTATTGTGTATCTGCTGTTTGTAACACTTCACTGAAGCTGCATCACACTTCTACTGAGGAAAATATCCAAAAAAGATGCCATTGTTTTATGGCTGCAGCATTACATCAAATAGAAAATATCTAGAAGTCTTGTGCATCATTTTATACACATTTCCCTTATTTGGTGTCTTTGCCAAACTTGGGATCTTGGGAATAAAGTTCTGTGGCTTTGAACAATGGCAAACCCACCGATGGGACTTGCAGAGATGAATATGGATTTCAGTGGAGAGTTATAATAACCCTAAAGGATAAAGCTTTGGGGAGGAACCGTAACCAAACCATCAACCATTAATGCTAAAGCTTCCTGTGGGATAAATAATGTCAGACGGACTGAGTGGGGGAGCTCATTCGGCACAGTGGTCAGTATCAGTGGAAAATCTCTTATCCCACAAGTAATTAACCTACTTAACTGCAGAAGCAAAGCAGCTGTCTTTGCACAAGACACACCTGCAGTGCCTCCAGCAACCTAAGATGACCCACATATATGTATGGGGTTTTTATGCTTTTAAGATATTACACAATGATGATCTGTATCGCAGGCAAGGCCAGAGCTGTTTTTCTACCTTTGAGTTGTTGACAATTTACATTGACAGTTATCCAAAAATGACTGCATGAGCTGTTGAGTCATCTGATATTGACATGCTGACATGTTTTGTGTCCCGTCGCCTGGTGTGACCCTGCCAGGAGGCTTTCTGGTGCCTGGTGCAGATCAGTGAACAGTACCTGCCCGGATACTACAGCCCTCTGCTGGTGAGAAAATGTTTCTACACGTACAGATACATCTTTATCATCTTTATCACCTCTTCAGCTTGTCTTACAAAGATACTTTAAATGTAAATTAGGAGAATCACGCACTGTACCAGTGTTTGCACCCAGCCAGCCTTTGAAGTTTTTGCCACTTGTAAGGCAGCCAAAAAAAAATCCAGTTTATAGAGAATACAAACACAGGCTAGATCTTTTTCTCTGGACTGTCAGAGCTTGCAGTGTTGTGTTGTGTAGGAGGGAGTCCTGTTTGATGCCGCCATGCTGACCTGGGTTTTGAAAAGGACGTGTCCGGCCGCCCACAAACACCTGCAGCGCCACGGGGTGGAGCCGCTCATGTTCGCCACTGACTGGCTGATGTGTCTGTTCACACGCCATCTGCCCTTCAACACGCTGCTCCGAGTCTGGGACCTCTTCTTCTGCTACGGTACGTCCTCCACACAGCATGAGAACCATCCTGCCCCGTACAAACAGTCCAAAACAAATAAACAAGAACAACCAAAAATGTCTTATTCTGAGGCAACATAAGAGGAAATCTTATGAAGGTGGTTGTTGAATCAGTGGATGTGATAATGTTTTTCTTTTCTTAAATTTCTCTGTGAAATTGTAAGAGAATTCTGTTAGGTGTAAAATGCAATATAATCAATTTTAATTTCAGGCAAAAATGAATATGGAGAAAAATCTTTCATTTTATATGTGCAATTGGACACAAATACATTCTACATTTTGTATTATAACAAAATTTTAAAATTGTATTGTTCATATTTATACTGGCTAATATTTAATTTCTTTTAAAAATGTACATTTGTACATCTGTTCGGACACTTTCTTAGTGGACAGTGGTTTAACTGTGATGAATAACTAAATACTTGGTCATTCACGCTGGAATTTTGAAAATAGTGTTTATTTCCATCCTTCTGCTGTGTTGAAGCATCTCCTACCTTGTGTACGACAGCTCTTACCCCTCTGCCCGTCCTGTCCTGTCCTGTCCAGGGGTGCGGGTGCTTTTCCAGGTGGCGGTGGTGCTGGTGCGCCTGGTGCTGGGCCGGTCCGAGCAGAGGCAGGAGTGCCAGGGCCAGATGGAGACTCTGGAGAGGCTGCGGAGCGTGAGAGAGCAGGTGCAGCAGGAAGACGATGCCTTCATAGCGGAGGTAAGAATCAAATATGTGACCAGTCTTAGGGAAGGTGCTTTCAAAGTCCACTTTAAAGCTACATGTCACTTCTCATTGGAAGAAGTTGAACTACAGCAAAGCTATCCACAAAGATTATAGAAATTATACTGACACAAGTATTTTCCCTTCTTTTCTTTCCATATCATCTCAGGTGTGCTCAATACCGCTGTCAGGAAAAGATCTGGAGAAACAGACAGAAAAAGAGTTACAGAAGTGGAGGAAAGATCGACCCTCATCCACCTTTGATCCCAGAGGTCGCTGCCACGGATACCGGATGGTGTGGGCAAGAGCTCGGGCAAAGGAGGAAGAACAGGACAGAAGAGAGAGAGAGAAAGGGAACCTGTCAGTGCCTCTTGTTCGCTCGGCCTCCACTCTCTCCCTCTCTCCTTCCCTCCTCCGCAAGAAGTGGAAGAAAGGGGCAAAGGTCAACGCGGGCGAATGGGAGGGAGGCGGCAAAGTTGTGAGGAATCTTTCGATGGGAGCAAATGAGGCGGGATGGGAAAGGTGGGCAGATTTAAATCTGAAGAAAGTGCAGCGTGTTGAGGAGGAGGATGACAGAGATGAACACACAGAACAGAGCGAGTCGGAGTCGACAGGACAAATCGAACAGAAAGAAGCTCTCGAAGAACCTAAAGAACTGGCCGAAAAGCTCAGCGAATCAACACAGCACCTAGAGGAGAGAGAAAAAGTCAAAGTTCAAGAGCAGAATGAACAAGCTGAACCAGAAAAGGCTGAAAAAGAGGAAAGCCAAGGTGTGACTGAAGTGCCATCACAACAAACAGATAATCCCCCTGAAGAAGACAGGACCGCGGAGACAGAACCAGTCCAAGGTCCAGTCACAGCTCAGTTTACAGAAAATGTTTGCGAGCACGCTGAAGATGCCTCTCACAACAAACAGGGAGAAGAGCTGGAGCACGACAGCGAATCAGAGATCCTAGAACAGCAGAGTCACAACAAGAACAACCAAGAAATGGCAAACAGAGACTCAGAGGAGGAAATAGAAAAGCCGGTGGCACAAAGTGAACATGTGGTTGCCACAGAGGAAAAAGAGACTGAGATAAAGAGAGATGGTGATACTGATACAGACACAGAGACACAAGCAACCGTAGACTTAAGTGAGCAACCGATTGCACAAGCTGACACAAAACCAGAGGAGGAGACAGAAATTGAAAACGTACAACAGGAAACGATGGACACCGTCACAGAAAGAAGGATGGAGAGTGAGCTACAAATAAGCACTGAGACAGGTCTGGACTCACAGGCAGACGGAGATGTGGAAGAACTATCTGCCATAAACTCAGATCCTGCGACAGAGATGAAGACCCAACAAGAGCAAGGAGAAATCAATATGACAGACAAAGGCTCACAAGCAGATGCATCAGAGGTAGAAGACCAAAGTACTGATCTGTCTGCAGAAACGGAAATGAAAGCACAGTCTCACACCCAGGCAGAGGTCAACGTACCCGCAGAGAAACAAGAAAAGGTGGAGTTGACAACAAGCACACAGAGGGAACCTGAGACTGATGCACAAACAGGGACAGAAACTGATGAACCTGTGGAGACGCAAGAAAAGGTAGAACTTGCCACAGGGACACTGAAGGAACCAGAGACCGAAACGGAACCCAGGGTTCCTGTGGAGATGCAAGAAAATGTAGAGTTTGCCACAGGGACACTGGAGGAACTTGAGACTGATACACAAACAGGGACAGAAACCAGTTTAGCTGCAGAAACACAAGAAAAGGCAGATTTTGCCACAGGGACACTGGAGGAACCTGAGACACAAACAGAAGAAGAACAAGACACAGATTTGCCCAAAGACGGATTATCTCCAAAAGAAACAAACACAGAGGTGGAAAATGGGTCTTCAACTGAATGCATTTTCCAAAAAAACAAACAAACTGACTTAGTGGTTCCCACAGTTATGGAATCAATGCCGAATTTAACCGTGTGCACAGAGACGGATTTGGAAATACCAGCTGCAGATTCAACCCCACAAACAGACGAGGCATCTGCTGAATCTGAGAAAGAAGAGACTGAGATTGTAGAACTTGAACCTCCGCAGGCAAAGGAAGAGATAGTTGTAGCCACACACACAGAGGTAGAGGAAGATAAAGACGCAAACATCTGCGACCAAACGCAGACCGAGGAGACACCAGAAACTCAGACCCACATGGAGACTACAGACTGTGTAACAGCTCCAGAGGAGACGCAGACTTCAACAGAGCCTGAAAACCTGAGCTCCACCATCGAGCCTGATGGGAAAACAAGTTTATTAGAAACCGTTATCCCTGAAGAACCAAAGAGTCAGCTCACCATCAGTCCGGTGGTGGAGGAAGAAAGGATGGAAACAGTGGAAGTGGAAGAAGCAGAGGTCTTCATAGCTTCCCCTAACCAAAGTGTTTTATCAGACGTTCCACAACCAGTGCAAAAAGATGAGTGCTGCACAACGGACAGTCCTCCTATTGCCACCAACCAGGACAAAGACGATTCTAACCTTCAGACGGACCAAACTGATCTGAGTAATCCTGGTCTGACACAAGCCGCCGCCGGGCATCGCATCAGCACATCTTCCAGCGACTTCCGTGTCCGCAAGTCGTCCAGCTCCCGTGGAAACAGGTTAGCTCGCAGACTCTCTGAGGATCTCTTCACCGCCCCCCAGCAAGCTGCCCAAACACAATCCATCCCCTCTGTCCCAGACTCCCAAAATAAACATGCTCAAGTGCAATCAAATCCCGGGACTGATGCAACTCAATCTGGAGCATCTTCACATCAGACTAAAGAGGACGCAACGCTGCCACAGTCCAAAGAAGAGACTGGTAGCTCTGAAGGGACTGTGGCGTCTGAGAGCGGGGCAAAGCAGGAGCAGAGGCCGCCAACCGACGCCCCCAAACGCTTCGGTCTTTTCCGCAGACTGAGAGGCGAGCAGCCCAAACAGAGCAAGGAAAAGGGGGCGCCTAAGATGCAGGTCCCCAAAATCCTGATTCAGGACTTCAGTGACGGGGTAGGGAAGGAGAGCCCGATCAAAGAAGAGGGCGAGGAGAAACTGAGCTCCAGGGAAAGGAGGAGGAGACGGAGGGAGCAAGAGAGGAGGGAGAAAGAGGAGGCGAAGCTGAGGAAGAAGAGAGAGAAGGAGATGGAGAAAGAGAAACAGCGGGAGAGGAAGAAACCGCAGACGAGGGGGAAAAGTTTCCAAGTGCAAAGAGAGAGGGTTGACGTCCCTCACCCTGCAAACAGCGGCTCACAGACACTTAGACACTCTGCTTCTTATGCTGAATCGTACTTCTGACAATCAAATCTTGGTCAAATTTGAACTTTCTGGGATGTAAATAAAACAATTCTATTTTCAGACTTTCAAATGTTCTTTTTTATTTGGGGAGGCCTGTGATGTTCAACATTGAATGGTTTCTGTGCCAAAAGAAACAAGAAGTGCCTTTAGTCATATTTCTCATAATCCAAGAATTACAAGTCCACCATAATCATTATAGTCCAGTAAAAACTTAGAATACAGTCAGAGCAACTATCCTGCTCCATACTGTGTATATCCTCCTTGCATATTATAACCAAGGTAATAAAAATGATTCACAGCAAAGCACTTCCTCAGGCTTGTAAAAACCAAAAATAAATGAAGAGCAAGGAGTTCAAAATGTCCACTTCTGTAGCTGCAGGGACACCACAAGCCGAGGTGTGAAACTTAAGCACACACACACTTTGAGTTCAGTCTGCCTCTTTTCTCTCATCCATCAGTCCCTTGTCACGGCGACTCTGTTTGTGTGTCATCTTCACTGTCGCTGGCCAGCACTTCCTGACTTGTCACCGTCTGATTGGTCATCTGAGAAGACGTGGCAAACACCGACCCGAAGAACAGGGAGCGGAACTGCGGCAGGACAACAGAGGAGAGACAGCAGGGCCGACTTAGAAAAAGTTACATGTCAATATTAAGGAGTGATGTAGAAAAACTCTGAAGTAAATTTTCTAGGTTAAATGTAAAAAAGTTGTTTCCGCGAGCAACATTCAACCACTTGTCACTGAGGTTGCAACCCATATCCACAGATGTTCAGAGGCTGTCAGAGAGCTCTAGGTGGCAACAGCATCAGCATGATTGGTTCAGCAGGGGGACGGGCAGTGAAAACTGTTATGAACAAATACTGTAACGAACCCATCCACAGACTTTACGCAGAGTAAATCATATTTTATATTTTGTACTTGAAAAGCACAAATATGCAAAAGACTAATTGCCAATATGGCAATCTGTTTTGTCCTGTCTGTGTTTGTTATGTGATATGTTTACTCCATGACTTGTTTTAATGTTTGTTTGTACTTTTTATTTACATCTTTTGAGTTGCCCCACGGGGGACAAATAAACTTATATTGAATTTAACTGAATTTTCTGTTTTTAATTTTATGTTCAAAAAAACAAAAAACAAAAACATAAAACCAGGATGCTAGTCCTGCTAGACTGAACCATGTAATACCTTTTTATTGGGTGGCCTCTCTGTATCGTCTGTCTCCTCTTCTTCCTCCTCTTCCTCGTCTTCGCTGTGCGGCCTCGTCCTGTGACTGGCGACAGCGGGCTGATTTGAGCGCGTATGATTAGCCAAGGGAGGCGAAGGTGGACCCGGAGCCGAGGAACCCGGTGCAATGCTAGTGTCCATGGCAATGAGGTAGGAGTCGATGTCGTCATTCATGAAGTCATCAGGAGGGGGTGGTGTGGGCGCTCTGAGGGGATCAGATGTGCGTCAGTATGGGAGAAAAATTTGATGAATGAGAGAAAACCATGGAAAATATCTCCCTGATTTCCCTCCCCATGACCTTATCTTAAAAACTTCAGGAATGCATTTTGAGTTAAGGACTAATACAATAAAATGCCTCAGTCAGATTTTATCAAAATCTGTTGATCAGTGTCTTAAGGCTTTTTTGTGTTGGTTAGATAAGATTAATGAACCAAAGCAAACCAAAATTCAGGGTCAAAACCACATAAGATAATTTCTCCAACAGTATCTGACAACTTTCATATTCACACAGGCAAGTCAACTCTCACTACTTAAAAATACAGAATGCTTCGCCATTTCAGTTATTCAGTCTTCTGTGGTATGAGGGCTGGTTACCGTTTGGCGTTGTTTTTACGGAGGCTGGGATCATCGGAAAGCGTGGCCAGCACAAAGTTCACCTCCAGAACACTGTCTGTGACCGACAGCACCATAGGACTGACACACACACACACACACACACAAATTGCATATGTCATTACACAATGTTCATGCTATCGGTCAACAATGTGTGTGTGAGCATCCTTACCTGCCCGGCTCATCAAAGTACATGGAGATGGGGAGACCGGTGGACTCTGCAAACACCAACAAACCCTACAAGGAAGATGAAAGTAAATCAACCAGCAGTCCTTCAAACAAACTGATACAATGTAATTAATGACAAATCTTTCAACCACAACACAAAGACTTTCAACTGTCTCCACCAAGTGAAACTTCCCTCTTCACTTCGGACTCCATCCCCTTCTTTCACTCTCCTTTCTAACCCTCCTGTCCTTCCTAGTCTCTCGTCCCTCCCTCCCCTCTCGCCTCACCCGTAGCTCCTTCAGACAGAACGTGATGCTGTTCTGAGCTCGGACGGAAAAGTGGTCAAACTCATCTGAAGCCAGACACAGCTCTGTCAGCATGGCCTTGGACTGATCTGAGAGGGAGAGGGAGAGAGAGAGAGAGGCAAAGGGGTAAAGACAGACATAAAGAAAGACAAGAAACAAAGAATGGAGTCAGGGAGGAACCGAAGAACAGTATGGTGATTTTATTTTAGATTTTTTCCCACATTAAAACTGACATGGCATTTAAATGCATGTTAAGATTGTTGTACACCAAATGAGTGACACTGACACAACTACAATGCACGCACTGCAATACAGTTTTACAGAAGCAGCCAAGTTAAATAAGGATTTTTAAGCTTTGTAATCTGTGGATTGATTTCCTGGTATTTTCTATATTCAGTATCATCTCTGGATAATTTGTCCACTGTCACAAAATGTATCTGCTGTTATAAAGTTTGACACAAATTGAAAAAATGCTTCATGGGATAAAACAAAAGAGTAGTCACCTGCTTCGTCTTCCACGTAGTTCCTGAACCAGACTCGTCCGTCACTCAAAGACACAGTCACCTCTTCCAGAGACAGAGGGAAGTGCACCACTGTGTCCACCAGCACCCTGATGGAGACAGACAGTAAGTCCAACTGAGACGGGAGGACAGAGAGGAAATGCAAAATACTCCATTATGAGTTTTATTTATTTACTTAATTGACCAATAATGTGTTTTGAAAATAAATTCTTCATTTATTCTTAATCTATCCCAGAGTTTCTCTAACCACTAAATAGGCAGGTCACACTGCCTTGAGGAGTGGCTAATGCTATAATAATTTAGTTAACATAGATTTTAATGAAGAGTTTCAATGTCCAACAATCTAAATATTTCAGAGGTATTTCCACGCTGACAAGAATTAAATTCTGGGAAAACAATTAATATTTGTAATTTCTAGGTATGAAAATGGGCAATTAAAAAAAATACTGAATAGTGAAAAATATGAGACCCAGACTTCAAAAGCCATACTGGTTGAAATCCACAGGTGTTACTAATCACATTAATTAAGGTTCTGTAAGCAGAACCTTGATTAATGTCATTGGTAACACCTGTGTTTACCTACTATTTCATGTCAAAATGGCTGCTGGTGAAAAAGGTCTATTTATAAGTGAAAACCAACAAGATAAGAACTGAGGCAATAAGAAAAACTGTATGGCAGGGAGAGAGAGACCATGCTGTGTTTGTTGTTTATGAGAGAAAGCAAAAGGTTTTCTGTTTTGTTTTTTTTACAGACCTGGGCTGGACTTGGAGTGTATTGGCACAGCTGTCCTTATCAAACACAGCCTGTAAGCTCTCACTGTCCTGGAAAGACAGGTTGTGTGTCTTCAGCAGCCCTGCAGAAGACAGACACACAAACAATGGCTATTAGATTCAAGACTGCAGAAACTGTTAGTGCTATGTAAGCCTTTAAACGAAAACGTGAACAAACTGAGGAAAGTGGAAAGTTCATACCATATTTACAGTGCAGAGCGAAGGTGAGGCGGTTCTTCTGTCCGTCCAGCTCTATGTGACATTTCTCTACTGTCTTCTCCAGCGAGGTCAGGGACCTGAACACTGCCTGCACACTCTGACTCACAGAGAGAGAGAGAGAGAGAGAGAGAGAGACATATATGAGCAAAGACCCATGTGAGAGGTACAAAATATACAAACCCATCCAAAAACCATCGCTCCTTCCTTTCTCTCAACACACCTTGATTGCCATCTTGCAGCGAAAGGCAGGCCCACGGGGAATGCTATACCTGCAAAAACACGAAGGAGGAGAGTTTGATGACCACTGACTCACACACTCACATGATGCTGTATGAGAAAACACACAGGCTGTACCTGCTGAAGAAGAGAGGTGCGAAGAGGAAGCAGGCATACGCCGACCGAGAGGAGTTCACAGTCCGCAGGGCCAGCTGCACAACAGAGCAGAAATTGATGTGAAAACAGAATCACTCCCTCTATGAGATGCTGCAATGACTGCACCAACAAAAAGCAACACAACAAACAAACGAAACAACGTGCAGAGCGGGTTACCCCATCTTCCTGAGGCTCCAGGTACAGCTCATCACCTATCCTGGACAGGGAGTGGATGGCTTTGGCCAGCACTGGACAGTACACACACACACACACACACACACACACACACACACAATTATGAAACACTGGCAGCTGAATCAGCACCTGCACTAATGCTCTAACGACTTGCAGAGTTAAGAGACCGGAAAATGTTACCTTTCACATTTCCGCCCGTAACAACGCAGTCCATTTTGCCCGGGTTTTCGCTTTATTGACAACTAATTTCGTTAGCCAACTACGGCTAAAAGTTAGCCGAAACTAGCGGCTGCTACCACTCTTTGGACCAGAGGAGTTATTACAACTTTTGGACACTGAGGTGAGATCCCTAAAACACCGTTAACATGCTCTGTTATGGTTTTATTTTTCAGTTTTTAGCCTCTCTACCTCCACACTATGCAAACGAAGATGAGTTCTCAGCTTCCGACAGGACACTGCTGTTGTTTACGCCGCCATAACGTGCTTCCGCACAGTGGACCAATCAGAGACGTCTCGGTCTAGCGGGCGTGTTTTTGAGTGTACGCATGCGCAATTCTGGATACTTTTACTGCTTGACAAGAACTTGACATTTCTACAAATAATGGGGTGCATAACAGAGAATTAGGTTGTGTAGTTTGTCAAAGTGGCATTGATGTGCTAATGATGCAGCTTTTAAAAGATGAATATATTTAGAATATTATAATTACAACATGCAAGTGAAGACCTATTTACATTTTTAATTTGGCAAAAAAAAAAGACAAAAGAATTCCCAGCTTTTCTACATATGGACCTAGCAGCCCATGGGAGGCAGTTTCATTCCCTTCAGCCTTAAACCACAGACATATAAATAGCAATTATTTCTACCAAGACGCCCTATAACCACATATGACCACACTAGGGCCACAGTGGAAAGAAAGAGGGCGTGTACACCCATATGTGATCACAGGAGACAGAGAGAGAAATAGGAAGGAAGGGAGGGCAGTAGCTAGAGATAGGAGAGAGAGAGAGAGAGAGAAATACTCTGTCAACACTAAGTCATCCAGCCTCACTGGTCTTTCTTGTTCTGCTTTAGTGTCTGTAAGGTCTGAGGAACGCTGTTCTACTGTCTCTCCCGTCATTGATGATAAAAATGACTGTTGCTAAGGAGGTGGGACTGAAATATGTTGGAACACAAAAACTACAGACATCTGGTGAGGCACAGAGTTTGACAGAACATGTGAAGGCAAAAGAAGGACTGAACGGGGGAAAGTCAGAGTTGGATTGGTCTGTTTTTAGCACGGTTGGGTTTTGGACACAATAGGAGAAAAAATATTGAAACTTTTTCAAGGATCATGGAGGAGTTGACGTGGTATGGAAAAGGAATATGTATGAGAAGAAACAACATACACACAGAGAACAGGATTTCTAGCTGAGGAAGTTACAGGAAAGTATGTGTCTTAAGAATATTTAAAGCAAGAAGCTAAAATAGTGATCATGGAAAAAGACTGGAACATGAAGACCAAAGAAAACAACTTTTACATGCTTAGGAACAAAAAAATGTTTTTTGTTTGGACAAAACGGTGATGTTGAACAGCACAGAGGACCTTGATACAGGAATAATTCTTGGTAACATAGAGTCTTGTATAGTAAATTTGTTGAGCAGCATTTATGTGCCCTCATTGCTGATGTGTTTTTGTGTGACTTTTGGATTTGATACACAGTAGTAAGATCCGTCCAAGTTAAATTCCTGGATGTCTCAGTCACACGGCTCCACAACAGACACCCAGGCCCTTCTGCAGTCTATGCTGCAGAGACTGAAGCTCCAGCCGGGCGCAGAGACCCTGGGATGTCTGAACCAACCCAGCCCCACCACGGCGGCTTCCACCTGGGGGCAGAACGGACATACAGCAGCTCCTGACCTCCAGACTGTTGGCAGAACAAACAACATCCCTGTAAACGGGTTTGGGGCAGCTGCAGCAGAGTCATCTCAGACTGATGGCAGCACCAAAGAGCCAATGGAGGGCCGAGGAGAGCTCATTAACAACGCTCAAAAGGGACATGAGAAGGAATACGGGATCCCTGCATGGGACAGCAACTTTGTCCAACCTCCAAACAGCCCCAAAGACAGGGAGGGACAACAACCAAGTCATGGCGGTAGAACAGACATGGGACAGGAAACAATGGCTTTCCCTTCTTCTCCGAGTCTTATTTCCTCCCCCTCCTATAAAGACAATATTGACAGTGATAGGGGTGAGAATGGCGGCTCGGGACAGGCGGTGTCGCCGGTGGTCACCCCAACAGGACAGCAGTTGTTTCCTGCAGAATCACTTAAGGATGCTGATGTCACTTCCCTTAAGGGGACTGAAGTTGAGATACAAGGGGAAAAAGAAGGTAATGGCAATTCCACAATGGAAAAGTTCATTTCTAGTGAAAATATTACAGCGAAGGATGCTGTCACAAATGACCGTGATGACCGAGGTTCACTTCCTGATACTTCACCTTTGACCTCTGGAACTCTGGGACAAAGCGAGAGCCAGGACAGCACTTCCACCTCAGTCCAGGACTTTACACCCAGAGCCTACGTTTGGTCCTTGAAGACCACAGAGACACAGAGCCCAGGCACAGGAAGTGAAGAAAGGAAGATGTTGCATCTGGGAAATGGAGGTTTTGGAGTTTCGGCACAAAATAAAGACATGGAGACAGTTTTGGCAAGCCAAAAGACAGTGAATGGCGGCTCAGAAAAGGAACTGAAAAAGCCAGTGGTGGAGACTAAAACAAGGAGGTGGACACAGAAGATCAAGGAGAGATGGCAGAGGCGTGGGAGTTTTGGGATGAAGAATGAGAAAAAAGTTGAAGTGAGTAGTTTTCTATACTTCTGTTTACCTTGTATTTGTCAAATTCTAAAAAAAAACCATCTTTATCTTTAAGTTAAATTCTCTAACTCTAAGAAAGATTGCATCACTTATATGCTCAACAGGTTTCACCTCAGAGCCAGCCAGAAAGTCCCATTAACATGACAAACATGGAGGGTGAAAAGACCCCGGATTCACCAGACACGAGTGTTCCTGTTGATCGCCCTCCTACGCTGTCAGAGGACTGCGCTGCAGACAGTCGCATCAGGTAAACAGCCAACAAACTGCTCAAAAAACAATTAAAAAAACACCCTCAAACCAACACCAGAGCAACAGGTTGGCCATGACGGCATTTGACTGAACATGTAGTGACTCTGGATAACCAGTCGAAAGATTCTTGCAGTCAGGTTTGTTTAATACGCCTATAAGCCCTTCAGCAAGATGAGTGAGATATGCGTGGTATTTGTGAGATGTTTCAACCACAGCTGTGATATTGGTTGTGATGATACCGCTCCCCTCTCTCCCTCTCTCTCCCTCCCTCTCTCACTCTCTCTCTCTCTGGTCTGATGTGACAAACACACCCCTGGTAGTGACAGTTGCTGTCATCATTCTTCTTTTTTTCACTTTCTACTCTGGCACTCAGAGTCATTTTATAATGTGGGAACAATGACATGAATTTTCTAATGGGGCTCATTAGGCATTCATAAGACTCTTATAAGGATACAAGATCACATACACACACCAGCAGTTAGAGAATCATCCGCTAAAGTTCACAATTCCTGATTTTGAGACAGATTTGAGTTATTCTTCTTGTTATCATGTGCTGCATTGAGTTCAGAAAGCCTTTTGTCATGTCACAGATCTTTCGGTGAGTTTGAGTTCAGCCTGGGCCCGTTCAGCTTAATGGAGGAGATCCTCACAGGTCAAGAGTGGGCTAAGTTCCTAAACCCTGGTCTGTCAGCCATCTCAACCAATCAGGGACCATCAGAACAGCCAACAAGCCAACTAGAAACCACTCCGACCCCTCAAGACCACGATGGCGGCAAGTCATCCGTGATCCTGAATCAACCATCGGTTATGAACAACCAATGGAGTTTGAGCGGAAATGAGTCATCCCAGGTTTCTGGCTTTGGCATGGCGCCTGTATCAACCCAGAGCTCCATACCTGACAACATGGACATTTCAGAGACAAATCACATTCCACAACAGAATCTTCAGAGTGAGGCCAACCAATCAGAACCAATGGAACACAGTCATGTCCAATCAGATATGGAGTCAGAGGAGAGCGGGCCTAAAGCTCAAGAGGCCCTTTCCATTAAAAAGGTAAGAGAGCACTGACAATATGCTGATGACTCAAAACCAACTGGCCATTTCAAAGAACATTCCTTCATCAAAATTATAATTTCTGCAGGCCAAGTTAAAAAAAAAAGACCGGGTAATCAAAGCAGAAACATCAAAACATACATAAGCACTTTTCAGGAACTTTACCCTTTTGCTGGCACTTCCATGTCCGTTTCACAGGTCCTGTGTTACAGCTTTATTGCTTGCTATCTGTTTTTTTCCCCTCACAGCCTGCAGATGTTCTGGACACCTTGGCCTTGAGGAGCAAAGTCCTCCTCAACAGAAAGAGAGTGCATCATTCACAGGAGAGGAGAGGAGATAGGCTTCAAGCAGAGGAAGAGGAGATGAGAGATAGAAAAGAGGCAGACACAGGTCAGAACAACTGACTACCCTGTGCAAGTAATCTGTCCAGGCCTGTGCATGTTGTAGTTTAAATGTCCGTGGTAGCTGGTGCATTGGGCTGGATATGTTCTTTACAAATGGTAAACATAATCTCTGTTGTCTCACAGATGAGCCCAAATCTTCACCAAGAACGACAACCAGTCATGAGAGCAAAGAAGTAAAAGAAGACAATGTCTTGACACTATACCCCCTCAAGCCCTCTCTTCCCTCTCCATCCTCCTCTACTCCTCCTATCCGTGCACCCAGGGGTGTACTCAAACACTCCATATCTCAAGATTCAGAGTCCTCCTTGTTAATGGAGACGGTGCCCAAAAAGGTAAGTGAGGTAAATATTCTCTCTACCCTACAATTTCCTCTGCATCACAGTGCCTCCCTGTGGTATGAAATAAAAATATTACCCATGTTGCAGCTAGATCAGCTAGATGATGGAACTGATGAGGTAGACAGAGACATCATGTATTTAAAGATGTCTACAATGTGAATGAAGAGGGATTTATTCTGATTGAACAACTGCTAAAATGAAAGTGAAACTCATGGAATTAAAGTTTGGAATTGGCCATGTTTGGAATTGTACATAGCACACTTGTGATTACTTATTTCTTTCTTTTCTGTCCATCTTTCCTATTTCCTCCGCTCACCCTGTCTGGCTCAGAGGCGAGTTGAGGAGGCACGGCGAGTTCGTTTCGCAGAGCAAGTGGTCGCCATACCGCCCCTCGAGCTGGATCTGGACAGCGTAGACTCCGAGGAGGATTCTGGGACGGAGGAGGACTCGACGGTAGAGGAGGAGGATGGGATGGAGCAGGCAGCGATGGAGGAGGTAGTGGCCCCGGCACCACGGGCTGCGCTCCCCGCCTGGATACTGGCCCTGAAGAAGAGGAAGCCGGGGAGGAAGCACAGATAATGACCAACAAACTGTAAAAAATATCCATCTCCCCAAGTCATTTGGTTGAGTATTGAGCCTCAAAGACTTGTTTCTCTTTAAATGAGTCAATAAATCTGCCACAGAGGTGAGATAGCTTCAGTTGGTGTGACATGATTTAGAAATGAGAAAGAAAATATAAGAGGTTGATTGCATCAAAAACAAATGAAATTATCTCACCTGATAGATTTGCTCCACTCAATTCTAGATAGAATATTACGATGAGTATTTTTTACAGTGCAGACAGACAGTGTTTCTTGGATGGGTTTTTCCCCGGACACATGAACACCTCTCAGTGTCTGTTTTGTCATTCACTGTTGTTT
The DNA here is from genome assembly GCA_900302615.1 of Holocentrus rufus. Taxonomy (NCBI): domain Eukaryota; kingdom Metazoa; phylum Chordata; class Actinopteri; order Holocentriformes; family Holocentridae; genus Holocentrus; species Holocentrus rufus. Next base: position 14,486 of record OMLF01003028.1, on the reverse strand, counting down.
GGATTTCCTACATATAGTAGAACCAACTCAAAAAGACAAAGACAAACGGCTCCATATGTACGTTTAGTTTGTGACACATTCTTTCACACTTGGGCTCCAAACTGTCAAGTTTCCAACCTTTTATTCAAGCAGCAACACCGTGCTTCACACTGACAACACATTCACCTGCACAAAGACAGTTTCTACTGTTGGCTACTGATCGGCAGCATTGGAGCAAGTGGAAGCAGAGAGCAAATCAATAGCAGTTATTGAGGAATGAGGGAGAGCTACTTCAGTTCAATTCAATAATTCAATTTGCCCAACCAGATTTCCCCAGGTGATTCAGCAGTTCAAACTGGCAAAATGCCCAAATCTCTAAAAGTTTTTTGTCTGTTTCCATCTTTGTTTTCATGTATTCTGGTCACATCCGGTGTCTGTGTCCAAACCTCTGCTGAATCTGCTTACATCCCTCCATCATCTTTCAGAGATTTCACCAAAGCTGCCGTCTTGTCCTCCCTGAGTCTCAGAGGGTGAACCAGCAGACAGCCGTCTGTCTGTCTGAGTCCCCTGTCTCCCGCTCCATATCATCTGTCTCTTGGTAATGGCTCCCTGTCTGCCACTGCTTCCATCTGCTCACATCCACTCTTGAGGCCCTCTGGAGGGAAGAGACATGAGTTGGACTTGTGTCTGACTCCTCTCTGTTCAGTAGTTGAGTTGAACTGATAAGGTCCTGTCTTCAAGCTGAAAAGAGGCAGATGAGCACCGAGCTTATTCATCTACAACGACATCCTTTACCAGGGTCTCTTCTTCAAAATCTCAAATTATCATTGTTGGTGTCCAGTGTTGACATAATCCCATCTCAACGGGGAAGCACCTTCTCAGTATCGGTATCGATAGGTGCTTGAATCTTCAAAGAGTAGATACATATTTAGGTTATCATTCCCAAATATTCTCTCAAAAAAAGCAGGAAAATTATGGTCAATACCTTTATATTTATCTCTTGTTTGTTAATTGTTTTTATTTCACTACCTTAACATGGTGTGCTGTGAGAACTGGATGAGATGATCAAAAAAAGATCAAACCCATCTCCAGCTGCCTCGAATGTATTACCTCTTCTGAAGGAGGAAAAGGGAAAAGTGACGAAACCTGCAAAATCATGTTTGTTTTTGCATATCAGAGTCCGGACTCCTTATCTGTTTAAGGGATCCTTAACTGTTGTTTTAATAGTTTAAGAGTTTGGAGAAGCCATTTGTTCTTGCCATCTACAGAAGACTTCTTGAGACAGAGTGCTTCATGTCACTGTGTATTATATTCTGTCATTTCCATTAAATGTACAATATTGACTTATGTGATTAAATTAGTCCATCAATCCTCGTGGCTAACAGCTGTCACTTCCTCTGTGCCCTCACTTCACAGCTCCCCCCTCTAAATCACTGTCAGGGCCATTAAGAGGCTCTTTAGGGGATCTATTAGTGTCTATAGTGAAAGGCCGGGGCTCACACAGAGATGTGTGTGGTGTAAAGGAACTTGTGTGTGTGCATGTTTCTGTGTGAGTGACAGACAGAGAAAGAACGATCCTCTTCAGAGCTTAGGGATTACATAACTGTAATTTATTGAGATGAAGGTGTCGAGGTAAAGCAAAGAGAGAAAACAAACAGGAAACGAAAAAAGGATCAAGACATCCACAACGTTGTGTTTTTGTTCCATCTAACTACACAAACTACACACTCATTATCTTTCTGTATGATCCCAGTCCATTAGTCCATACAGTGTCGTCTCCTATGTCATCTCCCAGAAATGGACTAATGATGGCCCATTTGGAAACCACAAACCACACACTCATTTACCTCCCACCCCCCCAACACACACTCTCTCTCTCTCTCTCTCACACACACACACACACACACACACACACACACACACACACAGATACCTCACATACAAACGTCAATATTAGCAGTGTTTTCTCCATTAAGAGGCTCATCAGCGCTGCTCGCTGTGCAGAGGAGGGATTGAAGGCTTGATGTGCGTGTGAATATAAGTACATACCAACATATAAGTACAATGCAGAAATAATGCAAGTCTCTATTCTTAGCATCGTTGGCCGTCTTTTTTAAGCTCTTTTTCAAAACTTTCAAGCTTGTTCTGTGGCAAATCTGCAAAGGGGAGGGGATGGATTGGAAAATTTCAGAAGTATTAAACCAGCATACAAGATTAATACAATATACAAGTTTACATTTCCCTGTAAGTAGGATGCTGTATGGTTTTATAAGACTATTTATAGTAAAACAACCTGCTGTGTTTCCTGAAAGTCACAATGAAACAGCGTTTTCAGGCAGGACATAAGGCAGAGATGCATCTTTCACTAGTGCAAACCAATCAGAGATCAGTTTCATTTGATGGGAGTGGAGTGACTGTTCAAGAATGTGATGTTTTGATTGGTTGAAAGTTTTGTTCACGCCTACTAGTTCAGCATAATGTCACAATGACAGATATCCTGTTTTCCCAGAGGTAGAAATGGTGAGTTTTTGATAGAAACATACAACAACAACAAAAAAGCATTTAAGTGAATATTCTGGCATATTAGCTAGCAAGTTTAAAAAAAGTCATTTTTTTTCTCATTGTGACTTTAAGGTTATATGTCTGTAGCTTCAATAGTCAGTAAATACATGGTGAGACGTTTGCTTCTCACTGATGTTTGAGGCTATTCTCACATCAGAGAAACCCTGCTTTGGTTTGAGTATCAGTACCAGTGAAACTGCTGCTGTGTGTACAGGAAGATAAATTAGTTGTCGTTCTAGTCCAGCTTTGCCTAAGTCCAGCACTTAAGGTGATAGACCAGGTTCTTGCCCATATCGGGTCAATGATCTATTACACTCACATGGAGCAGCAAATATCGCTAAATGAGTAAGAACCCGGCCTATCACTTTAAACTACTGGCCTATATATATTACAACTGAATGTAGAACCCTGTCATCCAGAAGAGACCTGATGAATCTCTTGCCAAGGAAAAGGAGAGCGGATCTCAGGCTTATAGGGAATCAGAACAGAATCCAGCTGCAGCTCAATCAAACTGAAAAGAGATAGAAAGGATGTTTTGTTCAGATTGGATGAGGACCGGGTCAGTTAGACGCCCTGGTCACCGGAGAGCGAGATGGCTCCGGAGTCACAGGAGCTCTTCATGTCCGGTTTGACGGACAGCTGGCTGCTCTGGCTCTGAGAGAGGGACGCCTCTATCTGAGCCTCTGAGACCTGACAGGCGTGGAGGGAGAAAAAACAACGAGGAGGAAATGACATCACCGCTGCAGTTAAATATTAATACTGATCTTGTTTTGAAGTCCCTCTTTCATCTGCTTTTCCATGTGACGAGATCTTGTCTGACATTTTGGATATTGTAATATCATATGTTATAAGTGTTGTCGTGACATTTTGAACTTATTAGACTCTTCTAGCTGTTATTTGCCTCTTTTCTTTTTGCGCATCATATCTGCATTACAAAAGATTGTTTATGGAAAATATCTTGTGTATGAATGTATTATGAAAGCACCAATAGTCATCCCTACATTATCGTCACAGTATTGAGTCAATATTCATGTGACTATGTTAACAGAAAAGGACAGTTTGTAATGAGCTCAAGTGAGCGCTTGTACCTCTTCAAACTTCTTGGCTTTGTATTGCTCCGCCCCTTTCAGGAAGTTCAGCAGGATAACGTCGCAGAGGACCGTCCCCTACACACACATTACAGAACGGTAAGGAGTCTGATAACTTAAAGAAAAAAAAGGTTTCATGGGTTTTGATTTGATGAGACAGAAGTTGTTACCAGTCCAACAGAAGTGAAGGCAGCGACCAGGTTGATCAATGTGGGAATCGTGTTAAACTTCCCCGCCTGAAAACACAGAAAGTGATGGAGCAAATTCAGAGAGCATGCAAGATGGACAGGAAAAGGAAATGTACATGTTTCAGTCACTGACAAAATATAGTAAATATGCTGCATATCAAATAAAATGTGTTCTGCAGGACATCTCAACACATTTGTTGTATTTACAGGGATGAGGATTGTAGGCTACAAACAAACAAACAAGTATTATTAACATATTACAATGGAAATAAATCATTAGATCAATAAACCATACTTCCAATGGACATGGAGTCATGGCAATTCTAAATATATCAAGAGTAATCTCAACACAAAACTCACGTTGCCAGTAACCATAATATCGAAGCGGATGGCATATGCTTTATGGAGCGTTCGAAATTCAGTCCCGTTCTCCGTCTTAAAGTATTTGGCAAACCTGCAGACAAAGAAAGGAAAGGAAAAGTGTATTACATGGCAAATGATGGCAGGATCTCATGAGGAAGAAGAACATAAAGAAGTAAATAGAAGTAAAGTAGAAAGTAAATAAGCAATCGATGGGAAATTGTAGTTTTTATTCCCGCTACCTGAAGTTGTAGCCTTTGGAGACGGCGTTCTTCATAAACGGTAAATCCAGTCGTGTGAAAGAGTACCGAGGCCCGCACTGCTCGATGTCCAGGTCAAGGTTACACTTCCACTCGATGTTGATTCCTATTTCTCCACCCTGAAAGACGGGCAGAGACAGAGAGGAGACAGGGAACATTTACACCTGCCTTCTATTCAGTGACATAAAAGAGGGACATAAAAAATCAATGAGGCCAAACTTTAAGAAAAGTGTTGATTTTGTTCCTTCTGTCTTCATCACATCTGTCTGATGTCATCACTGTGAGATCGCAGAGCTTCACATAAACCCAAAACAAGTGTGAAAATCTATTCTGCAGTGATAAAATGTGATTCCACCCAGTTTCCACTTTGATGTTTCAGCACTGAGTGATGGAGGGAGAAGGGACAGGAGAACAGCCGAGTGAGGAGGAAGAGGGAAAGAGGAGGCGATGAGGAAGACGGGGACGACACCTTGTCGGCCAGCGTGGCCACATCGTGCCCGGTCTGCTTCAACACGTCGCCGACCCGGAAGATGGGGCAGAGCGGGCGGTCCACCGGGTGGTAGGTGCAACGCTTGATCTGATCCGAGGTCAGACTGGAGGGGAAGTTTCCTCTGACAGGGAGACAGACATTATGTGGTTATGATCTGAAACTGAAACCTTTTGTCCCTCAGAACTTGTGATTTTGAGATTTATATTTGTTGAAATATTCATATGGGTACCATATATGCGTGTGTGTGTGTGTGTGTGTGTGTGTGTGTGTGTGTGTCTCACCTGGTGATGTTGAAGAGAGGGAAGCGGATGCTGTTCTTGATGAAGATGGTGAAGTTTTGCACATCCAGCATCGGTTTTCTGAGGAGGACCGAGGGATGGGGACAAGAACGGAGGATTTTAACATAACGTATGCACGTGCATATGTGTGTGTGTGTGTGTGTGTGTGTGTGTGTGTGTGTCACCTCTTGATCATGTCGTTTTCAGATGGACACCAGCCCTCAATCTCACACCTACCCTCGGAGTCATTGGAGGATTTAAGACAAATGCCTGTTATTTTGCCTGGAGTGGAGAGAGAGAGAGAGAGAGAGAGAGAGAGAGAGAGAGTTTGACTTCCTGAGTGAGTTTTACAAAGACACTTATTTTGATTGAATAAGCACAATATCTTTCAGCAATCTCTCCAACACATGAAATTGCCTTTGTTCATTTGTCTTGTATCTTGGATGTGGAGCTGCTCTGTGTGATACAGATGTTCGCTCCACATCAGATAAGATGCTGCGGTCACTTTCAGTTTGCCTGATCTTGGATGAAAATGACTTTGTCTGTTGAAATGTCTCCAGTTTGTAGCGCTCAGCAGATCAATACGGCCCGGAGCTGCTTCTAGTTTTTTATTGAAACAGAGATTGTAAGATCAGTGAAGCCGAACTCACCGTTACCGAGGAGAGCACCGAAATGTTGCTCACAGTCACTGTCTGTGTCACATTTATACAAGGGAACAGTCTGGAAAAGAACACACACACACACACACACACACACACACATACTGTTACATGTGTAAACATAAAGAGATGCATGAAATGTTAAAGGATGTTTGACCCACTGACCGGGTGCCCATGACAGAGGCGGATCAAACAGACTGAGCAGGTTTGAGCTCCAGAGGTTTGAACTGGACTCACCTCTGCACATTTTCCTTGGAACTGGTTCTCTGTGATGATGAGCTTTGTCATGATGCAGAACACGGCTGCACCCTGAAACAAAGCAGATTGAGTGTGTTTATGTTATCTAGTGTGATGTTACTCTGTGGGCAGACTGAGCCATGCAGTCTGATGAGTAAACGAGGCCTCAGATGAGGATCAGATGCATTTTCTACATTTTTCCCTTCCACAGTCCTCCCTGTTTCAGTCTGTGATTGAAGGTTTAAACTCTTGATCTGCATGTTTCTTTCTTAAATGAAACTGGATCCAGTTAAGTTCTGCTGCCACGTTTCAAACCAAACAGATGATTTTGCTGACAAAGAGCCAACACTGGAGCACATGTTAAATACATGTTAAATACATGTTCAATACATGTTAAATACATGTTAAATACATGTTCAATACATGTTCAATACATGTTCAATACATGTTAAATACATGTTCAATACATGTTCAATACATGTTCAATACACAGCTGGTTGTTCTGGGAGCGCGTTGACAGACACGTTTACAACAGATTCGTTCTGCGTTGCTGCTGAGACATGAAAATACCTGGTTATCAGAGAGCATGTCAGTTTCTTTGTTATCTTTGTTCAAGATAACAACACAAGTATGAAGAGGAAGAGACTCACTGAACTGCAGTCGAGTGCAGCAGGTTATCACAGGTTTGTTAACCACTTGGCTGTTAGCAATCTGTCTCTTAAAACTTCACCATTCTGCTTATAAAGAAGCTTCAACTTCAACTTCAACTTTATTTTATTTATAAAGCGCATTTCATGCACAAGGCAGACTCAAGGCGCTTTACAACAAGTTTACACAGTAGCGTGCAAAACATTTTCAAATACAAACAAATGTCCAAATGTCATGAATTATTTTGAAGGAAACAGGAAACCCCCATCGTTTCTCCACAGATCCATTCTTTCATCTGAACGTCTAGAAAATGCAACCAAACAAATAACAACATGACCTCTGAGGCCTGTAAGGTACAACTGTATCAATCAATCAATCAATCAATCAATCAATCAATCAATCAATCAATCATTCAGTGAGGATGTGTTCACTCTGCATAAATGATCTTAAAGGTATACTGGACAAATTTTCAGCACTAAAAATAATACTATATACAAAAACAAAACAAAAAGCAAAAAAAAAAAAAAAAAAACAAACAAAAAAAAAAACAATCAAATGTGACGATAATACTAAATAGAAAAGCAGATTTTTTTTTTAAATTAAAGCTCACAGTTCAAATCCTTATTTCTCCGTCACATTCAGAGACACTTCATTTGGACATTCATGCACTATATAAAGCACCATTCAGACTAATACTACAATTATATTAGTGGAAGATTGCCATTAAATTATTAATTAATGATAATTTTAACTGTAGTAGTTTGTTGACAGACATTTTGCAGCAGGATTTTACACTTCACCATCTCACTGTGTGTCTTACTGCTTTCATAGAACAGCAGCAACATAACTCCAACTTCTAAGCAATAATAATTAAATAACAATAATGATGAAATAATATTATATTATACAGCATATATACACCACAAAATACAGGTTTTGAACAGTGGTGAAACTTGTATTGTAGATCCATCACTGACTGAGCCTTCCTCTGCATTTTTGATAAAGTTTTGGATTTTTATTCAAGCTTGAATCTTCATGAAGAAAAACTGAAATATGATGTCTGAGAAATCATGTAAATGATTTATGATGTAGGACAGTGAAGCATGTGAACAACTTACTGCTTTTACTGTTGGTTGTTGTCATCTGTGGAAATATGTGGTATATTTTACATATTTGTGTACATTCATGTCCACAGGGCTATTTCTGATACAAATATGAATATGCATGAATATGCATGAATAACAGCTTATCCCATGTGTGAACCTTTTCATGGTTACACAGTAAAATATTAAGTGTTGATTCAAGTGTAAAAGTGTTTATCAAAATCCATTCCTGCTAAGGAAAGCCAAACATTTTTAGATAGTTTGAAACATGGAGCCATGTCAGCTCTGTGATCAAAACTTCATTTAACTGTCATTCAAAAGTTGAAAAATCAACACTCTTTAACATGTTTTTAACATTAACATTTAATATTTTTCAAGCTTTAAAGAGGTAATCACAAGCTGTCTGTTCATTATCATAAAATATTAACCTCGGTTGAAGGTTCAGCAGCTCATCCTGTTACCTGATCTGCACTGCAGCCCACCAAGCCTTTTTTAGCTTTTTGATTCCACCTGTCACCAGGTCCCAAAGTCTGCAGGGTGTTTCTGTTACGACGCTCCAAAGAAACTGAACTAAATGTGTACGTTTGTGTTTAGCAGTGAAAGAAAAAAGTTATTTGAAAGCAGCGGGGCTGGAAAAAAGGTCAGAGGTCATGTGTGTGTATGTGTGCACGTGTGCATGTGTATGTGTATGTGTGTGTGTGTGTGTGTGTGTGTGTTTGGCCATGTGTTATCAAGGCCCCATACCTGTGAAGGGGAGACGTAGTCGGCCACGTCCATCACCCGGTTGTTATGGTAACCGAAGCCCTTGACTTTAGTCATAACTGAGGACTCAATGCCGGTGTCCACCAGCTGGTAGGCTTTCTCATGGATGAACACCCAGCTGCAGGCCAGAGGGACGGACAGGAAGACACGACTTATTTACAATCAAGTGAAGGAACTGAAGAAAAAAACAGTTCCCTTGTTTCCAGACGACCTGCACAGTTAGCTGAGAGTCTGACAGTTTGCACACACACACACACACACACACTGCAAGAGTCCATCTTAACAAGTTTATCTCACACTTTAAAGGCATGCTATTAAAATGAGAAAAAAAACAACTCAATGCAGTTTCACCCTGTTTTGCAAATTCTTTCTTTTATCGAAATGCACCAAAATTCTTCAAACAAGCTCATCTGGAAGCAACAGAAATAATGTCACCCGCTGCATCCAGCTGCATCCAGCTGCATCCAGCTGCATCCAGCGCCTGCATCCAGCTGCATCCAGCTGTATCCAGCAGGTGACAGAGGGAAGGCTGGGGATGGAAAACACTGTTTTCCTTCACTTTTCCTACAGTTTTGAATTAAAGACAGAAATTCAACACCATTTCCTCCCTTTCACTCTCCACAAAGTGCCTGTAGGAGTCACTTCACAAACGATCAGCAGATGTCCAAATCTGTACACCAAACACACACACACACACACACACACACACACACACACATTACTGACCCGACAAAATAAGAGATGATGAGCAGCTGGACGATCCGGTTGATGATGCCCACAGACCAGCTCTTCACCACCACAGACTTGGTGGTCTCGTAGGTGAAGAAGTCCGACACGCAGCCCAGCAGACTGGGGGCCATAGGTGTTTGTGGAGAGAGCGGAGTGTCCAAGAGAAGACTGAAGCAGGTCTCAGCAGGTGTCCTCTGAGGACCACAACTGGCTCCAGAAGCTGATGGGGAAAACGTGGTGTCTCTGCCTGTCCACTGTGAACTCTCTCTTTCTCTCTCTCTGTCTCTCTCTTTCTGCTTGTAATTGCTCGACTGGCACGTCACTGGTTTGGGGGCTCTGACTCCCCGGCTCCTTCCTGCTGCTCTCTGTCTTTGTTTCATTGGTTTATGAGACTAATTGGACCTCCCCTTCCTTTCCTCCATAAGAGCTAGGGAAAACAGAAGTCTCTCTCTCTCTCTCTCTCTCTCTCTCTCTCTTCACCACAAATCCCCATCTCCCACTCCTCTTTTCTCCCTTCCTCTCTGCTTTACTCCAGCTGTGCTTATTTAGCTAGTTGCACATCATGATATGTAGAAATAGACTGTGGTCAGTCTGTCCAATTTTCTTTTTTGTTCAGTACAAAAAAAAACACACGGCATTTCTGTTTTTCGTTTTTGATTTCAAACTAAAAATGGAAGCGCCTGAACGCACACGGGCCCACCTGCCATCACAGATTTATTATTAGAGCGGCAGCCATGTATTCACACTTTCATCCAGCGTGCTACACTTCTATGTGCTACACTTCTATGTGCATTCATTTTAAACATTCGTGACCCAGTGAGCCTCCACACAGCATCCAACACCTCGATCAGCTGTTTGATAGTGAAGAGCTGCAAAACAACTAAACTTTGCAGCTCTACGGTCCTGGAAGGCCTAAAGATGTAAAAAGCTTTTGGACCTGGTTTCTCAAACTTTGGACCAGGACTCAAATCTTTTTTTTTGGATCATGGCATTTTGATTTCATGACCCAGACCAAGAACACATTCCTGATTTGGCTCCTGTGTAAAAGTTATTCAGTTTTCCTCATTTTGTCCTCAAATCTACTGTGACTTTAGAGCATTATTATTCATGACATTTTTCAAACATGTTTTTAGTTGAAAGAGATTTATTGAACGAGTTTGAAGTCTGTGATTGGATGATGGCTGCAGATGGAAAAGGATGGACTATTGAAAATGCATTAACTTGAAATTTAACCAGTGAACATCTTCAGCCATATATAGACTGTGCAAACACACACACACACACACACACACACATATATATAAAATTCTGAATTCCTATAATGGGTCAAAATGGACAAAAGCAAATGACAAATGATGGCACTTTTGACAACCGTGCAATAATTGTGACATGTGATACGTCCATTTTTCAATACACTCACAAGCGTTAGTGTCCTTATTGCCTCTCACATCAATGAGATAATGTAATGATGCAGTGACCGAGTGTGTATCTGTGTGTGTGTGTGTGTGTGTGTGTGCAGATGTATGTGTCCAAAGACTATGTCATTTCTTAAGTGGTTCCATTATGTTTGCGGTCAGTTAATGGTAACCCAACCCGAGACAAGCTGCACATAAACATGAATGCATGAGGCGCTGATTTGAGCTTTCATCACGGACATGAATCTGAATGTTTGACAGAGACGTGTGTAAGTCCACGCATTGATTCTGAGAAACGTACATGTCAGACACACGAGAGGCAAGCTGCTGCACTATAGATGTAGGAAAACAGGATGAAACAGAGAGAGAGAGAGAGAGATAGAGAGGGAGAGAGAGGGAGGGAGGGCAGAGTGAAAGATGGACTCTCTCTTTTATGTAATTTTTGTGAAAGAGGACACCACAGTAAAAGTCATCATCATGCTACAGGAAATGATCAGCATCAACACATTCACTCACTCTCACACACAAATATAGCCCGCAGGATGAACGGTGATGCTGTCTGACCAGACAGATGATTTTTTATATTGTTGTTATTGTTTTGGATATCTGATGATGCAGAAGCATGAAAAGACGTTAGATCAAGAATGAGTCAGGAAAAACGTGAGGCCAGGCACATTGTGATCTGAAATGATCATTTTCAGGAAATCTACGCACGTGATTTTGACTAATCAGGGTTTCAGGGTTTCAGGGGAACAAAGTGATGAGTCCCGACTGAAGCGCTGAAATAACGTCAAGTGTGTCACGGCAAGAACTGCCGAGAAAACATCGAAGGGTCATTTTTAGGACGTCAAAGAGAGGGCTCGGGGTTTCATAGGGGAAGAGGTGAAGTACTTTATCCTCACTGCCTCTGAGGAAGTGACCACGCATCCTGGAATAACACGGCTCTTAAAAACCACCCTCTTCAAACCAGCTACTCAGACCCCGGTCCTCCCCTCTCAAACCACTGTCCATCAAGTGGTCATCTAACTTCCCCTGATAACACACTCTGCAGCCTCCTGCCTGGTTAAATGGGCCTGATGAACGGCGGCGGGGAGCGGACAGACCCTCTGGGAGTCCCTGAGACACCCTAAGAGCTTTTCATCCTCCGCCGGGCAAAAAGTGAAGGATGGCTCCGCGTGCCACGGTCCGAGTCCGAGGACACGTTTCAAGTATTTAAGACATATTTGAAGTAAGGAAAGTCAATTCAGAAAGTAAAGAAGAAAAAAGAGCTGACTACAGCACTGCGCTGCACGGCCCTTTAATATGCTGCTGAAACTCCCATCATGGGTTTATTACAGTTTAATGCTTTTGGCGCGTCTCCATTCGTGTTTATAGAAACAACCCATATGAACTGATGAGCTGGGTCCAAACTATGAATCTGATGACAAAAAAATGACTTTTTGGCAGCGTGATAAAAAAAGGAGATGAAATAAAAATAAAAGTGAGAAAAATGAGGCTTTGTTACAAAAGATTCATTTATTTATTCATCCTGAAAATATGACATGGCATAACAAAATAAAACACACTGAATGGCGGTTTCTTAACTCTACACAGGAAAAACAAAATGGCTACTCACTCTCACTCCCCTCCTCACTTTGTCCACAATAACCAACTAATAACTCCCGCACTACTGAGTGCTATAAACCTACAAGCAGGGTGAGATGAAAACACCCTGCAGAGTTACAGGACATGTAGTCCACCTGTATGACACCCAAACACGTCCGCAGGAAAACCCACTCCAAACATCAAATATGACAGGAGTTCAGTTTGGGGAGTTTGTCATGAGATGTGAATCTGTACTAAAAACATGAAGAAGAGAGGGAGCAAAGAAAAATACAACTCAAGTCCGTTGGTTTGTCTTTCAGTCCGTTTGTCTGTGTGATAGAAGGAGTACAAACGCTTGGTCCTTGGTTTTTGAGGGTGTGTGTGTGTGATGGATGAGTGTGTGTGTGTGTGTGGGTGGGTGGGCATGTGTGGCCATGTGTTTTTGC
>OMLF01003003.1:15598-34436 GCA_900302615.1 Holocentrus rufus | reverse complement strand
CATCTCCTGCAGTCCAGTTTTGACGTACTGTCCCTTTACTGGTCCATCCAGTTTCTCCTTCCTCCTTTTCCTGCTCTACATTTCAGAGGGAAATCTTGTCCTTTTTCCTGCACTACATTTATCTGACGGCTGGAGTTCCTAGTTCCTTTGCAGAAGAAGCTTTTCCATGCAAAACATCAAATGTGATGCATTGTTAGAGTGTAAACTAGCCAACAGTATATGGAGCAGTTAGAGCTACAACATTCAAATACTTCTTACAGGTTAATGCATCAATAATTTAACACTCTGAAAGGAACCATTCTTCACTATGACTACTTTGACTTTTCACACTCAGATACATTTGACTGACAACACTGACACACTTTGACTGGAGGAACATGCAGGAATGAACGGTTTTACTTTTCATAGTGATTTTATTATTATGGTATTTTTACATAAGTAGATTCGAGAACTTTTTCCACCAGTGTGAAACAGTACCATCAGCTGGTTTGGTCAGACTGAAAACCTGCATGCACATGAATCTTAATGGCACATGGCTGCAGATTATTGGCTGGCCAAAAAGTCTGAAATCACAGGTAAATTGCAAAATTTAAAAAAAACTGTTTGTCAGGGTTTCAAACAAATAGAACAAGGAAAAAAAAAACATGGCGCTCATGTTACTTATCCCTATGGTTCTGGACTTTTCAGACACCTTGTAGTTTCCAATTATGAAAATAAATCAAAGACGGGAGGATGGAAGCTGTCCTCTTTTTAAAAAATTGTAACTAAATCATAGTCCTAATTTTTAATCTGACCAATATCCAAGTGAGAACAGTTCCTGGCATCCAGAACAGGGAGACAGAAGCAGAAACCCCTCCAGTATTACAAAACGTCACCTCGGGACAGCCGGGCGTCGGATCAGACGCCGCGATTCTCCCGCCGATTTCGACGCCACCGCGCTTTGATACGGCGCTAACGAGGACAGCGAGCAGCGCTGTAGCCTCTCAGCGGAGGTGTAATACCTTACTTCAGGCTGTTAATGAATAAATCTCGTCTCCCGGTGCCCATCGCGCTCTGCCAAGCGCCGGGCCTCTGAAGTGCAGCACTGAGTTTTGCGAAGAGGCGTTTGTATCCTGGCCCAGTATTAATTAAGAGGAGCTCCTCTTTGCTCGAGCAACAAAAAAACAGTAAGATAAAGATGAAAAAAAAAACTCACAAACACAACGCTGGGGAATTTATTTTATCCCAGGCGAACTGTGCTGCTAAACAGGCCAGAGAGATGGAGCGAGGAGAGACAGACAGGGAATAAAACATCCTGCTCTTTACTGCATGTGAGGAGGACAAATGGAGGCACTGAGTTAGCAAAAGCTCGACAGTGGATAATGCATCGCGTTCCTGCTGTGCTTCCAAGAGACGCAGTTCAAGCTCAAGTTGATCTGCAGAGTCTAAACATAGTGCAGACATTGCAGTGAAACGCTTGCAGGCCGTCTCGACAGCAGCATGGACAGTAACAAGGAATTAGCAAAGGAGAGAGGTAGAATATCTGCAAAAAAAATATTATATAAAGTAAATGCAAACTGAGATGTGCAAGTGGTACAAACCTTTTCATATGATGTGCAATATAAGAGTTTATATGCAAAATATAAACTGAACTGAGTCATATTTGTGAATATGGACATGTAACATAGTAATGTAGAATATGTAGTTATAGGATGCAGATATATAATAATATAAAATCTGGGTAAAAATATTGAATAAATAGTACACACAAAATATATTTCACCATATGCAAATAGGATATATAATTTAGATATAGTGTGTTTTATACTATAGAATGCAGTAATACAGAATGTGCAAATGCATGTGAACAGGGAGAGATGGAGGGATGGAGAGGAGAAACAGGGACGAAGGAGGGAGAGAAAGAGCGAGAGCTTGGATGATACATCGAACGCTCACTGAGATGTAGAGGCAGGGATGGAGGGATGAGAGAGAGAGAGAGAGAGAGAGAGAGAGGGGAACAAAAGGGCAGTGGAGATCTTTTTTTTTCCTATAAGCCACTTAACAGGCCGGAGAGATGGAGAGATGAAGAAGAGGAAGGAAAGATGGAGAGAGAAACGGAGAGAGGGGGAGAACAGAGAGTGGAGAGGAGAGGGAGAGTGTTTTATCTTTTTCATTAGATGGTAAACGGAGAAAAGGCGATGATGTCACAGTCTCAGAGAGACAAAAAAAGAGAGCGAGCACAAGCGAGAGAAGAATATTTTTCATCCTTTTTTTTTGTGTTGTTGCTGTTGTTGTTTTATCCGGAGTCGTGTCGTCCTCGCCGCTCAGGGACTATCCCTCAGAAGGCGTAGTGATAACTGGACCTCCCTCCTCTGGCGGCGGAGGGATGCGAGGGAGACGTCAGGCGCATGTTGATTAAGCAGAATACTAATTGGAGAGAGAGAGGAGAAGAAGAAGAAGAAGAAGAAGAAGAAGACGACCATTTTGCCGTTTGATGAGCAGAAATCAAATCAAACGGCCGCCGGCTCGAGTCTTTATTGAGCTTCCTGGTTTTCACAGACTGTCTGACTTCATCTGTCTGTCTGTCTGTGTGTCTGTCTGTCTGTCTGTCTGTCTGTGATGTGGTTGTAAATTATCAGGAGGGTAAATGATGATTTTCAGATGATAATCATCAACAGCCACTTCTATAAAGAAAAAAACAATATCAATTGTTAAAGTATCAGTTTATCTTTTTCCCCATTAAAGGAGAAATCAGTGAGATTTTCGCTGCACAAAACGACCATCAAATATCTGTGTGTGGTTGATGGTGACATTGATCACTCCTAAAGACTTATTGATTACTTGGCCAGCTGCTGAGATTTCTGCTCTTCAAACCTCATTGTGCAGCTTCTGTTTTGGAAGAAAAGCTGTCTGTTCGTTTCTCTGCACGTCTGAAGTTTTACTTGTAGAAATGTCAGAACACAAAGTAACTGGCAAAACAGGACGTCTATAAATAAAAATATGACTTTTCAAAATGTTAAGTTTGATAAAACACGTTACACATCAGTCTCTTCTCCACCTGCATTTTCAATTTTCAATGTTCAGTTTCTGTTTCGCTCGTTTCCCCGTTCACTCCGGCGTGTTTCACCATCCGAGGCTCAAAATCAAACTTCAAATATCAAATCTAGTTTTAACAAAAGTAAAACATGAAGACAGTTGAAGACACTTCAAACGATTTTCCAGAAAGAAGTCAACAACACTGGACTGGGGAAAAGTTTATCTGTGCACTTACAGACGCTTACTTCACGATCTTTTATTCAACAGATGATGAAACGATGCAGATCCCGTCTCATGTCCATCTTGTGTTTGTTTCTGTCTCTGAGTCAGCGTCGGTCAGGGCCGGTGAGGAGGGAGCGCTTGTTTCGTGCTCTGATCACCATGCTGATCATCTTCACTGGATCTTTGTGTTGGATCTTTGCTCTTAATCACCAGCTCACTTTATTATTTACGGATCTTAAACCAGGCAGATACAGAAGAAAATAAAAATATCACACTCATAAAACTCTGTCAGTTATAGTTTGTTTTAGGTAAAATCTTCTGCAATGTTTTATGACTGTGGATACGACGCATCAGTGAGTGTTTATGGCGCTCCTGTCGAGGTTTTTCTGTTATTATTGCTCATAGTAATAGTTGTAGTCATAATATTAAGTAGTTTTATTTTGCGTTAGATTATGTAAGTTATTTTGTTTTAGTTTCAAATGATGAGTCTTATTTAAATGTTTTGTAAAAGAAAACACACAGCACATAGTGACTTCATCTGACCCTAAACCTCTGCTGGACTGTCTGGACCTTCTCTGGATTTTTTTCCCTCCTTGTGACGTTATTTCCAGACAGGAAGTGACCTAACGTGGACTGAAGGGGCATCAAATCCATCCGCCTGGTTGACGGCAGATATGAGGGGGGTGCATGAGGGGAAGCAGTGATTTACCCGATCACTGCTTGTTAGTAATTATCAATACACAGAACTCATTTAGTTTCTGCGCTCTGAAAGGATTTTTAAAGGTGTCAGTCGGGCTAATTGAAGAGCGAGAAGTGTGTTGCAGTCAAACCTCGTTTTGAGGCTGTAATGTGTCCAAAATTTGATTTCCTCTGCGTCGCCACTGGCACATCCCAAAAGCGAGGTTAATGGTTTTCAAATGTCATTCTGTGTGTGTGTGTGTGTGTGTGTGTGTGTGTGTGTGTGTGAGTGTGTGTGTGAGCAAGAGAGAAAGAAAAAGAGAGAGAGAGACATCCGTTCTGACTGGCTGATAGGTGTTCAATCCCCAGATTAGCGTTTAAACTTTGAAGGTTAAAGTTTCCTTCCAACCAGAAACCTGACAGGAATGGAAGAGTGTATTTTCCTCTCTAAATGTTCCCGACCAAAATCGGTTTGAGCAATTTTACCCGGCTGTGACAAACTAACAGGCTGTACCATTTTGAAAAACGATTTCAGGCTCTTAAAAATGGTGAACTGCACTTTCCCCGGGGTTGCTTTCGTTTTCAAACCGTCTTCCTCTTGTCATTTTCTTTGTTATCCTGTTCAGCTGTTTGTCGTCCTGATCTTTCACCCTTTTGAGCTGCAGCTTCTCTTAAAAGCAGCTTGTATTTTTATTTAATCTTACCTGTGCAGTTTTATTTGTACTTTACTCTGTTTGTTTACTTGTTTATTTAGACAAAAATGCAATGATGAATGAATGAATTCAAAAGCAGCATAAATCTATTTGTAATGCAGCTCTTGAATGGAGATTGTGAAAAAATGTGAAGGGTAGCAGCTGTAAGCAAGAGAAGCAGTAGTATTAGTGCTGGTAATAATGAGTAGAGAAAATATTATGATATATATCATAATATATATCTGTTCTGTATAATGTCATTTAAACTTTTAACAGAATGAAACAAATTCCAAACTTGACTGTTTTAGTTTCACTGATTTACCAGGTAATATTTTGAATCAACACAATGCTAACATGTTGAAAGGAGCACTATTTTGTGTAAACAATAAAAAAAGATTTGTAGAAAAAGACAGGAATTGTTCAAAATTGACTATTGTTCAAAATGTTTCTGATATTGGTGGTGAGATGACATTTCTTCTAACCCAGATTGAGATTTCCACACCCAGGCTGCATAAACAGGTTACTATATTTTAAAATAACACAAAACTCCAGCATTTTGGAATAAAACCCTGTGATTTGTCATGTTACTCCGTGCTCACCAGTACCTCCTGACTTCCATACTGCAACAAACTTTGAGTTCCCATCCTACAAATCCAGCATCTTAAATTTCCCGACACCAAAACTTATGGTGTTGTTGGTCCTAATGCTAACGCTAACAGTTTTCTCCCTGTCCGCTGTGGTTGGCAGGTGTGTTGGTGGTGAATGTGACATGGAGAAAGAGGACCTATGTGGGAACACTGCTCGACTGCACCAAGCATGACTGGGCTCCTCCAAGGTAACGCTGCAGTTTATTTTCTTTTTCTACCCTTTGCTGTTTCTTTCTAGATGCTTTCAGGTGATGAAACAAACCCACTGGCAGCCATATTGGAGGTCTGCAGGTAGTTGACTGCATTTCTTAATTTATGACTTGTCTGTCTTAACAGAACTGAATAGTCACAGATATTTTGTGTGCTGATTCTGACTGGGAACTGATCATTTCATCACTGATCCATCTGATTGATTTAGTGTTTAGATCATGTCAGCTTGTTAGCTAGCTAACCATAGTATCTGCTCAGCTAACCATCACTGTCTTGTTGTTAACACATCTGATTAGCACACTAGCTAATGTAGCTGGTAGCAGCTAGTGTTAGAATGTTAACAGTAAGTTGATCAGCCTCCTGGCTAGTTAGCTAGCTAACAGTTTGTTAAGGTTAAGTGACCTGACTCTATTTGTAAACATCTGATTTGTATGCTAGTTAACATGTCTGGAAAATCATTTGTTTATATTCTAATCATTTGTTTCTTTAACATTTTAATGTAGAAAAATCATCAAAACTCAAAGCTTTTATTTGTCTGTAAAGTTCTAGAGGAAATGTGTACAACATGTAAGAGTAACAGATGAACTGTCTTACCTCTGCCTGGCAGCTCACTTTGATTTATGATTTGAAACTTTAAACAGCAGCAGAAAAGAGTGAGACAGAACAAATAATACTGATGACAGTGAAAGTGCTTGTAGCCCGTGTGTTGCTGTGCTTCTCTGCTTAAACAGAAAAAAACAGAAGCATCAGTAAAGCATCGACCTCGGCTCGCTCTTCTCCTGTTGGAAAAAAAAGTTCTCTGTTACAAAATAATACAAACTACAGCAGCAGAGTGAGGTCAGGTTTCAAAAATGATGTTAGCAAACTGAAAGGGCTGTTATGTGCACTTAATCACATGAAGAGAATTAGGCTTGATGGATCCACAAGAGTCTCAGGTTTACCGACTCCAAAGCTCCAAAACTGATGAGAGGACACAGTTACTGTTATTTTAAAAACTATGGAAGTCATTAACATTGCTGTATTTGTAAATTACTGCTTGGATAAGGTCTAAACTGCTCTGGACTGTCATGATTTAGTGTAATATTAAGTCCAAAAATCTCATTTTTCTTCAAACAAGGTCAAAAATGTGTGTTCAAAAAAGATTTGAACACTGAAGATGAGAGTGAAGGATTTGGTAAGATAGATATTTTTGAAGCTTTGAATCAGCTGTTTGGTTTTGTCAAGCCAGTTCACACAAAACCGTTGGAAGCGTCCCTCAGACATCTGGTTATAAGTGAAAACACAGATCGAGGCACAAGTTCTCTGACCAGAGTTTGGCATGAACCAGATTTCAATGCAAAAAACACAACGTCCAACACAGTAACACAAATCAGACTGAAACTGAACTCAGTACCTTTATAAGGGTTCCTGTGGATCCTTAAAAAGTTTAATTCATTAAATTCATTCATCTAAAAATAAGCCCTTAACTAGTGTTAAAACTCCTAAAATCAATCTTTCAGAAGTCTTAAAATGCTACAGACATGGAAAGTAAGATTTTAGGAATCATCTGTCACAAAAAAATTCAAATAGTTTTCTTGATCTGTCCTGCTTGTTATATACAGTATGTAGAGTTTATTAATGAACAGACAGTCCTGTGAGGAACCTCCGTGCTGGTAGATTTAACATCCTGCTTGAAGAGCTCAGCCTGGTAAATTCAAGATCATTTTTAAATAACGAACTAAAGCTTAATTTTACAATCACACTTTCACGTAATTGATTTTCACCTACTTTTCCTTCTTGTGTTTTTCCATTTTATTCTTCACGCTTAACCATTTTATTGTTTCTCCTATTGGCTTTTAGCTACTGCTGATGGTTTATTGGATTTACTGTAAAAGAGAGCCTGTTTCTCAATGTGTTTTTTATGTCGTCAAGATTTAGAAAAGGGCAGAATTGGTTGTGTGGCTGTCAGCTGTTGTTCCAAGTTGGGTATTAACAAGATGCTCTCCACTCCCCGCTCTAAATGTTTTACAAATGGAGAGTGGCTTTTGTAATTGCCAAGTGGAAAATGTAACAGTCTCTACTCTCAGGGCTAAAACCTCTCAATTATTGCTCCTGTATGCAAATTATTGTTGTCATGGCAATTACAGCTTAATCTCAGAAACCAGGAACTAAATTGCTTTTTTCATTTGGACTCTGTCACTGCGGACATCTGTCAGCAGCCTCTGAATGCAGCTTTATTGTATAATGCAATGAAACAAAACCGTTCCTCTTTGATTATTCATTATCTCTCTTGTATGGGTTTATGAACAAATAATGATAACAGATGAAATCATTAAATTAAAGGCACAAAACATCACAAATACCCTTGAATAATATGAAAATATGAAAAACGCAGCTAAGAGTCAATGCAGTGTTACAGCGAAACAGAACAAAGTGAAGAAGTGAAATGTAGACGATAGTAAATCCATTTTCTGCTCTGCTGTTGTCTATTTTGTGTGACATCTCATTTTCATATCTCATATCATATTGTATTAAACAATCATCATCAATCACATCATTTGTTTTTGTCAATCTTTTAATCAGGCATTCTCTTTGAGACAAACATCTCTTTTTTAAAGAGATATCCTGAGAACTAAAAACGAAGAAAATACACAGTATAGTTCAGTTCAAACAGTTCTTTCAGCAACATATAGAGGCTTACATTTGGAATTCAATTACAAGCAAAGTATGAGATATTTCTTTTAACTCAGTGAGGGGGTACAAAAAATTATCATTTCAATGTGCTTTGTAGTCTCATCCATTTATAAGGCATATAACATCAGAAACCTGTCAGGCCAAGATCTGGATGTGTTTGTGGAGTGTTTCACACCGACCAGTCCTGTGATGTCGTATCATAATTACTGGATTTAAAAGCCAGTGGAGATGTGAGAAGCAGGAGTAGCTTCAGAAGTACAGCCTCATACTGTAGATAAATTTAATGCGATGCATTTCCCTCCTCGTTGTTAAAGAGCAGACAAGTTTTTGATATGGATCACAATAGTGAGTGTGGAATGTATCTCCCATAATAAGATGCAAGGTGCTGTGGTAAACTGCATCAAATGACTTCAAAGTAGAAGGGACTGCATGTGAATACAAAATGTCTCCATATCAAAAACAGACACGACTGTGGATTGTACACCGTTTGTTTTTTTTTTTTTTTAAATTATGAAAAGAAAAGTGGGCCGTGCTTCTGAAGAAAAATGCTGTCCTCAGTTTTTGGGTGAGGTAATGCAAATGTTTCTTGAATGCTAATTTATAATGCAGCCATATTCCAAAGTGTGTGTGTGATTGTACACGTTCAATTTAGGTGACGATGTGAGCAGTCTGCCCATTATCATGATATGATATATGATATATAATATTCTATGACTTGATCACACCATCCAGTTTTCTTTAGGCCTGTTTGCTTGAAAAAATTAAGAAAGAGCGTGAACATACATATTTATTGTAATTATTATTATTTTCTCTGATGGGAGCTACTCAATAAGCCTGTGCAAAATAAATAAAATAAATAAAATTCAGCTCACCTCATCTGATGTTGCTCTATCTCTCACGTCTGGAACATTTTCTGGTTGCATTTAAGTCATTTTTAAATTATTAAAGTGATTTTTTTGTTCTCTTCCTCTGTCCAGGTTTTGTGAGTCTCCCTCCAGTGACCCTGAGACGCCAGGTGGGCGTGGCCGGGGGAAAAGGATGCGACTGGCTATCGCCGAGCGACCCTGCGTTGAGCCCGCCCCTGCTGCCAAGGTCAGGGGCCTATCACAGCACAGAAGCCGCGGAGGGGGCGTGGCTGGAACTGCCGGACCAATCCACAGCAAGGGCCGGAGAGGCAGCCTGAACCTCATCAACAGTAACTGTCGACCGCCTCCTTCTTTCTTCACAGTGGAGGAGGTGAAACCCACCAACAGCACCTCCTCTCTCTCCTCCTCCGGGAAACGAAAGAACAAACCCCCGGCCGACCTGGACCTCAGCCTGGTCTCCTCTGACGACGTTAAAAACGGGAACGGGAAGAGGATCCGGGCCAAGTCGCGCAGCGCCCCGTCCACGCCGCAGGGCAAGTCCGATCCTTCGTTCATGGATCCAGGAGGAGGTTGCGCCTCCT
Organism: Holocentrus rufus; assembly: GCA_900302615.1. Lineage (NCBI taxonomy): Eukaryota > Metazoa > Chordata > Actinopteri > Holocentriformes > Holocentridae > Holocentrus > Holocentrus rufus. The sequence goes on along the minus strand of OMLF01003003.1, from coordinate 24,852 downwards.
CACCGCCTCCCCCTCCGATCCTCATCGACTGCCCGCACCCCAACTGCACCAAGCGCTACAAGCACATCAACGGCCTGCGCTACCACCAGACACACGCACACCTGGAGGCCGAGGAGCAGAGGAAGCCAGAGCTGGAGACCATGAAGGACGGGGAGAGCGAGGAGCGGCTGTCGGACTGTGAGGAGACCGTTGGCGGCATGACGTATGACCTCTCTGAGACGAACAGCAACAACACCAATACTAACAGTTCTGCTAAGAAGCCTGCGCCGCTGTACAAGGTAACGACAGTGGGGTCGCCAAAGAACAGACGGCTGCTCCTCAGCACCGACCACAGTCCGACCGCCAACTCCAAAACCAGAAGAACCTCACTGCTCAAAGACGGGCTGATCGACGACCTGAGCAACCTGCCCATCATCTCCAACATGACTGTGGTTCTGGAGAACTGCATGGTCCCAGACAGGAACTCCACGGTGGAAATGCCCAAGCTGGAAGCTGAGGGTTTGATTGACAAGAAGGGCGGAGGGTGTGACAAGGGGAAAAAGGCCAACGGGAAAGTCGAGAAACTGTCCAAGTCGCGGACCAACCGGCCGATCGCGCCGGCCCCCGCTCCCCCGAAGCTGATCGCCATCCCCAATACCACATACCCCACCAGCACCGGCCCAGCCGACACCGCCGCTCCGCAGCAGCAGCCCTCGCCCATGGCCGCCGTGGGCCTCACCAGTAAAAACCTGCCACTGAAGCCCATCAAACCAAAGCTGAGCATCGTCATGGAGCCGAGCCTGGTCAAAGCCACGCTGGTCACCTGCGGCAAAGAAACCAGAAAGAAAGAGAAACGGAGGCTGAAGGACAAACACAACAAAGATGCGCCCACCAGGACGCCAAATGGGGACAGTGGTGGAATCAAAATGGAAGACAGCGGCGGGGGGTCGAAACTAGCCGCTAAGGAGGCTTCTGGGAGCCTCCTGAAGGAGCATCTCAGTAAGCAGGAGGTGATGAACGGGCTGACGGAGAGCCAGGAGAGCAGGATGGCCAGCATCCGTGCCGAGGCTGACAAGGTGTACACCTTCACCGACAACGCTCCCAGCCCCTCCATTGGCGGTTCGTCACGGCTCGACGCTGCCGGCAGTTGCCTGGCAACGGCAGACGGCAGCAGCAAGAACAACAGCCCCGCCTACTCCGATATCTCGGACGCCGGGGATGACGGAGGGTCTTCCGAATGTCGTTCGGAAGGGCCCAGGTCCAAGTCTGGCTCCTCCGCCTCCTCTGAGGTGAGCTCCAACAGTAACCATGGAAACCCCAGTAAAACCCCTCCCACAGCTTCTGCCCCGTCATCGAAAGACCCCCAGTCCCCGTACTACCACGGCTACGAGCCGTACTACCTGCAGGGGTACATGCAGTCCGACCGGCAGAACAGCAGCAGCGCCGTCTTCCACAAGAGCTCAGCTCACGACAGCAAAGGGAAAGACAGGAAGGACGAAGCGAAAGAGGATGACAAAAGCTCCTCCCACGAGTTCTCGGACTCTAAGAAAGGTGACGGTCTGCCTCAGTCTCAGCTCCAGCTGGCGATGAGTCAGACCCAGACCGCCCTGGCCCAGTCACTGTACTACGGGCAGTACTCCAGAGGACTGTACATGGACCAGAAACTGTTACTGGCCTCCAAATGCTGCGACCAGCCGCCGGGCGCCAAGCAGCGGGGCGAGAGGGGGCAGGGGGTGAGAGACAGCGAGGAGGTTAAACACATGGTCGGGGGCTCAGCTGGTGGATCCATGCTGGCCAAAGGAGTGGACGGCGCTAAAGGGTGCTGTCCCAAACCCGTCCTGTCCTACGTGGAGCTGGGTGAGAGGGGTGAGAGAGGAGAGAGGGGACAGAGTCTGGTGGCCAAGGCGGTGCACGGCGGCATGGTGGACCAACACCAGGTCTCGATGAAAGACTGCGATGACATCAAGTCATCCTCTTCTTCCTCTTCTTCATCACTCCACAACCCAAACAGTCAGACAGATCTGGACTCAAATGTTTCCTTTTCCAGTGTAAGTTTCTCCCTCTGTCTATAGCCCGCCGCCGCCGCTGATGTGTTGGTGTGTTAAAGTGACTGTTGCAGAGTATCACAAAGAGATTAATCATTCGTTGTGTAACAGCAAAACCAATAAGGTGCTAACAACAATGACAACGTGGTTTGTGTGGTTCTGTAGATGTACTTTGGCAGCAGTCATTTGGTTGAAAAACTGTGTGGTTTGATGTGATGAATGAAAATGGTTTTAATGTTTCAAGTGAGAATGAAGGGGGCTGGGGCATTTGAACTTTAGCTGTAAATGTAAAACATTCAACACATAAAGAAGCTAAAGAAACTTCTCTAATCCATAAGTGTTGGTCTTGATATCTTGAGATCTTGTACAGATTTTTAACATGTCATCTCTCAGTTAACTTCCTGCTAACTCCACTTCAGGCTGAAACTAAGTGGCTGATTTTGTGTTTGGTGTGGGTGGGTGGGGGTAAGACTGTTTTTCCTTCAGTTTGACCCAAATTCTGCAGTTTTTTGATTTTTATCAATGAGAGGGACGCCACACTCCTCATCCCACTTCCAATCGTCCGCCTGTTGAAACGCCGCCATCGCCATCCTTCATCAACATCACCCCCAGAGCCAGTGATAGATGGTCTGTCTATGGCTCTGTTCACACAAGTGCACAGTGTTTCCTCTATAGTCGTGCAGCAGCGGTGGGCCGCCGCAGCAAGAAATTCTCCACCCCTGCCAAAAGAAAATGAAAGTAGCACTATGATTGAGCCTGCTTCCCCTTCAAAAACACACGTAGCATTTAGACTTACCTTTTATAAAAGTGGCAACGTTTTAGTTCTTCTGGCGTTAAAAAAACGGACAGACGTGGACGGACGTTGAAAATGCCTCCCACCCACCACTGTTAACAAAGAATTATAGGGGAAACACTGCAACTAGCACCAACACTTGTCCCCATCGATCTAGCCCTCAGACGGCCCGGCCTGGGCTCACCGACTCGCTCACAGCAAATACTCGGAGCTACAGAGTCAACATGGCGAGGAGGCGGAGGAGGGCGAGGCAGACAGGGCAAAGGAATGGGGAGCTACCATGGAGCCTGCTGGAGCCAAGATGACCACGGGAGGAGAGAGAGGGGGAGACAGAGGCGGCGGCGAAGCTAAGAAAGCCAGAGGCCACGGATCCCACGATCTCGCCGCCGCCATCGACGCGGAGGACTCCGACAGGCTGGAGGGGCTGGAGGAGCAGGGCCAGGAGGCGATGGGAGGGCTGGCGGAGGAGTCGCAGAATGCTCGGGCGGCGGTGTCTCCTCCCATGACCCCCCAGCAGCCCTACATCCAGTACCAGCACTCCTCCTACCCGCCCTATCTGGCCATGTGTGAGAGCGGCGGGGGCTCGTACAGAGGGGTGTCCCCGACCCTGGTCCACAACTACCCCGGTAAGAGACCGCAAGAGGTTTGAGGAGGTTTCGCTCAAAGAAGGAGAATAGTCTGTGCTCACAACACAACGTTCAGGCTTCTAGTTTTCATTATTTTATCAGAGCAGCTTATAAAACAGGCTTCCTGGGAAGCCTGGAAAGTTTGGGAAACGCTTAATTTTATCTGTTTTGTTTTCTCCTGTTTTGTTTTCATTTTTTCCTTGAAAAATGTCAACATAATCTGGTATTTCATCTACACAGTCAGTAAAAAATTTAATTTTTAACTTTAATTTTTAATATTTCAATGATCCTGTGTTCTGGAAATTAGCAAGCATTAAATAATCCTGATCAAAACTACAATCAAAGATAATATGAACAGCTGGTAAAAAACAAAGTGACAGGAAAGTGAAAGGAATTCTGTACAATTAATTTTTCTGCATTTAAAGTAACAATTCAGATTAGATGATAAAGGCTTTGGTTTAAGTGCCTTGAAAGAGCTTGAAAAGGGCTTGAATTTTTTCTTGAGAAGCTGTACGAACCATGATTTAAAAAAAAAATATTAATAATTAAACACTGAGGCTTTTCTTCACATTCGATTTTTGTATCTGGAGAGAAATGCGAGGTTTAAGCAAAAGCACAATCTGTTAATTATAGCAAAAAGTGACTTCACAATAAAAGCTCAATATTGTAATATAAAGATAACATCCTCATAAATGTTACCGGGCTGCTTTGGAAGGAAAGGTCTCAAGATTTTTGAGAGCAGAATATTTTAATCATACTTGTGTGTGAGTTTTGTTTTTATGCCCCCGAATCATTTTGTCTGAGTGGATGTTACATTTTTAGTATATCTCATTTCACAGCCAAACTATTTATTCATAAATATGATGGTTTTCTGCACAGGCAAAAGAGTTTCATATTTTATTGCTGTGCTCTTGTTTATTATGGATCTGCACACAGTTAGTCTCCCTGGTACAGCAATGCCCTGTAAAGCTTTATGCCCGTGTGCACAAGCAATATTTTCAATATTCTGCAGCAAAGATAAACAGTGTAGAGGTTTTGCAATGGGGTCATAAATCTCTTAGCAACATGGCTATTGCCATCGCCGAGGCCCGTTTGAGAACTGGCATTTCATTCAGGTTTAAATAACCTATAGAACAGCTGGGCAACAACACAGGGATACCTGGAGAACACGGAGTAGCTGTGTTATTAGCTACTGTGCACTTCAGATTGAACAACACAGTGAATCTGCACCAGGCCAACATGCAGGCATAAAGTCTGTCATTCATATCAGATGACATGATGATCAGTCTGCAGCCAAACAAGCAGCACACAAGTTAATCTGTTAAAGATTAGAGACGTCAAAAAGAAAAACACAACCATATGTTTTCAGTCATTGCTGCAAGGAGCAGCAGACCTCCAACATGGCCGCCAGAGGGCACGTCGTGTCACCTCAGAGCGCTCTGTCAGCAGAGAGACAGCACTGATTTGGATAAGAAAACCAACAGATAAATACTGTTGGCAGCACGGCTCCCCTACATTGACTTTAATGGAAGTTTATCAGTGAATATGGACTCCAACCATCCGAAATGATAAAAAATGATATACATCCATCTCCACGGGGAAATTCTCTGCATTGATCTGACATAGTTGCTTGTTGTGTCGCCTTTTGGTTCTCCATTAACTGTGAATGGGAGGCTGAGTTTCTTGAGCTTTCACACCTGCAGCGTCCGGCAGGTTGGGCTCTTGTTTTCTGAACGAAGACGCTGGAACTTTTAGGTTCCGGTCAGATTTGCCCAAATCTAGACTGACATATCTGAGATTGGAGGGAAAACATATGGTAATATTTCTCTCTCAGGGTGCTGTAAGAAGTTGACCACAGGCAGTGTGTTCATCTCTGACCCCGACCTGCTCCGTGGGCGTCACTGCGTCTGACATCAGGCCTCTGTGATGCCTACATGTGTTTGTCTCAGAGGCAAAATCAAATCAAGGCAATTTTATTAAATCAAGTCCACTGTTGTTATTCCTATGAGGGACATTCAAGTGGCAGCAGCATCTCAAAAACATTTTTACAACATAAAAAAGAAGGAAACAAATCAAAAATATAAAAAATCCAAAAATCACAGGAAAAATAAAGTTTACAGTTTAAGCACTAGCACCTATTGCATAATGACAACTAAAGGTCTTAAAAAAAATAAAACTCAGTTGGAGTAGAGTGAAATTTTATAAGTTTGCTTTATACTAAGGATGCAGCTAGTCCTCAGTTTCATTGCTAATTAATCTATGAATTTATTTAATTAATTTATTTCGATTTATTGTTTAGTGTTTAACTTGAGAAAAATGAATCCAAAGTCTGATGGGAAGTGATCAGAGCCCCCAAAAAAACAAATTATTAATTTTGTAATGATATGAACAGAGAAATTGAAGACAATCTGAGCATCTTAGTGATCTTAGTGTGTACAATCAGACAGTATTTGTCATATTTACTTGATAAATCACTAATGGAAAAAAAAGGATCCCGCACACTGCGACTTTCCAGAATGACTAAAACAATCGATTATTGAAATTACAAGAGATTAATTTTCTGCTGATCGACTAATCAATCAATGTGCGTTTATGATTCTCTCTGTGTGTGTGTGTGTGTGTGTGTGTGTGTGTGTGTGGTTTCCATGTCAGGTTTCCACTACCCCCTGTATGGTAAGACGGCGGGCAGGGAGGACTCGGAGATGAACCAGCCCAGCAGAGGAGGGGCGGTGAGCGGCAAGCAGAGCGGCGACTCCTCGGCCCTGGAGCTCCTGCAGCAGCAGAGCCATCAGTACCACGGCAAGTCGCCCGCTGTGAGTACCTCCCCGCCGCTCCCGTTCATCCGCTTTATTCAGCCTACACTCTCACTGCAGCATCCCCAATCTTATGTTTGTAGCACACGTTTGTAGTTTGTAACGACATTTTCCAATCAGTGTGCAGGAAAAAGAACAGAAATAAAGCAAAAAACAGGATAAAGCAAATTTTATTTCCCTGTTGATGTGGGTGTATATCAGGTATTTCCAGTATGTTATTCATTTATTTATTTAATTTAAAGCAGTCACTTTGGACTCTAAATATGTTTACAAGCAAAATGTAAATAGATGACTTGCTTTGGAGGTGTTACTGTCCAAAGTGTGAAAACCTGATTACTGTGTTAATGAGGCTGGGTGAAAGCAGTCATGCAACTGGCACAATTTACACAATTATCACTAACGCAACCAAAATGACCAGTTTGATGTTATCTTACACAGACTTGTAAATGATGAGAATCTGCTGTCTGCTGGCAGAAAGACTCCTCAGAAAAGCGAAAACCGTTTCATTAACAAGCGCAGGCAGAGAGCTTCCTGAGATATGCAGCCGCGGCCATTTAAGATTCACAGAGCGGTGCAGCAGATTGTAGCACAGTTCAGCAAGTAACAGAACAAGATGTTTGCTTGAGAACCACCGAGGCATGAAATGGTGATATATCTCATTTGAATCATCTCATGTCTGTCTCTGTGCATGCTCGGTCTGGTCGTCCCGTGTCAGTGTGAGCTGTGCTGCTGTGTGTGTGCAGCATGAGGTGGGAGGAGGGACGCCATATTGGACTGAAGCTACTTCAGTTATTGTGCTGTTAAGTTAAGTTTTTCTTAAGTAGATGTCAAATAACGGGTGTAAAATCTGAGTAAAAACTAAAAAGTAGCTCATTTAATAAGATGTACTCAAAATAAGTGACTGATTCATGAAATAAATGAATGAATGAATGAATGAATAAAAATGCACCATGGAAAACAAAAGAACTCCCCTCAATATCTGATAGAGTAGTTTCTTATCTGTTAAAAATATTATGAAAATAAAACTAAGAAATTCATATCATCATTATTTGATTTGTGATATCAAAACCTCTTAAAAGACCTATTTGTATTTTTTAATAATGTTACTGCACTGATGTTTCTTTTGGTGTCAGCTAAGTTGTTAGCTATTTAGCTAGCTAACAAGGCTAGCAAACTAGCTTGAAACCAGGCTAACAAACCCAGATGTGTTTGATGTCTAATGTTAACTAAGTTATTATCATGGATATATTTTAGCATTTAATATCGCAGTCAGTTGACTTAATGACACAACGAGGCATTTCTACAGATTTGGACAGTTTCTGACAAAATGTCCATGGAAAGCAAACAATATTTACTGTGTAACAGCCAAGCATCCACTGTAATCCTTAGTCTTTCTCACATTGTACTTAGCCTTGAGGTAACTATCATTTCACACTTGCATCTTAAAATGTGTGATATCCTTCAGGCCAGTTAAGGCTTACTGAACCCTCCACAGCAGGTTGGGCCTGGTTTTTGGGGATATCCTCACAAAGTCAGTCTGCAGTGTGAACTGAGGTTAGAACAAAAGCAGTAGGATGTTTTTTGTCCAAACAAAACTGTGCTACAGCTGCTCTGAAGACATTAACCCTGGGCTTACTGTAAGGCCTGGGGGTTTGGCTGGGACTAAGAAATTCAAGTGTAACAGGCCTATTATGTCAAAATGTACTTAAGAAAACTTACTTACAGCAGTAAATGTAACTTGTGTCTTCCCACCAAGACGAAGTCGAGCACCTTGATTGTACTTGTGTTGGTTGTCAGGTGAGGAGAACAGCCAGAGGAGTGATAAGGCTGCAGGGAAGAAGTCCCAGATATTTCGTTAACATGCACGACATGAAGGAACAGTTTCCTGAGCTGGAAACAAAAAGTGAAAACCCGTTTCTGTGTGTTCAAACAGCCTGGAGAGAAGGGTTCCCCAGAGGGAGAGAGAGAGACGGAGCGAGAGAGGAACCATGTGTCGTTCGCTCGACACCTTCACACACACCATCACACACACCTGGGTATGAGCTACAACCTGATGTCAGGACAGTATGACATCTACCAAGGTAAAACTACACCGGCCGAAATTCATCTCAGATTCAAAGTGAGACTCACTCCTGACAACCGTTCCCCCGAGTTTTATGATGAAAGAAACTTTGTATAGTGAAGAAACTCAAATTAAGATTCATTTGAAATTCATCTATTATAACAGTATGCTGACACTGACAGACACGATTTTCTTATTGTCTTTGTGTTTAGATTTAAATCTGTTGAACAGCAGCGACATAAGTTACATAGATTTATTATCTGATATTGATGTGCCTTCACACAGAAATCAATCAATCACAAGCTACAGTACATCTGTCATTATCAATAGATAATATGAATATCATATATATTCATATTTAGGCATGTGTTTGTGTCATGTGTTGCAGGCCAGTTTGCTGTTGTTGCTGCTTTTGATAATTCACTGTGTTCTTGTTCGTCTCTGTGTTTCAGGTTTGAGCTCCAGATCGCTGGTCTCCAGTCAGCAGGTGGCAGGACACTCCTCTGCTGGTAGGCTGCCCTCTGTCAGACCTGAATCTGTACTGTCAGACCTGAGTCTGAACTGCCAGACCTGAATCTGTACTGTCAGACCTGAGTCTGTGCTGTCAGACCTGAGTCTGAACTGTCAGACCTGAATCTGTACTGTCAGACCTGAATCTGTACTGTCAGACCTGAATCTGTACTGTCAGACCTGAGTCTGTACTGTCAGACCTGAGTCTGTGCTGAACTGCTGCTGTGCTGCTACAATAAACAAAAACTGTACTCAACAGTATGATACTGTGGTATCAGTACTGTTATACTTTGTTTCCTTAACACACAGCTCCAATATCAGTACCAGACTCTGTTCCCTTAAAATGTAACAAACACTGTATTGGCACCAGGCTGCAATCCCTTAATATATCAACTCTTTTGGGCTATGTTCCCTTAACATATTGAT
>OMLF01003003.1:4289-15292 GCA_900302615.1 Holocentrus rufus | reverse complement strand
TTTGATAATTCACTGTGTTCTTGTTCGTCTCTGTGTTTCAGGTTTGAGCTCCAGATCGCTGGTCTCCAGTCAGCAGGTGGCAGGACACTCCTCTGCTGGTAGGCTGCCCTCTGTCAGACTTGAGTCTGAACTGTCAGACCTGAATCTGAACTGTCAGACCTGAATCTGTACTGTCAGACGTGAGTCTGTGCTGAACTGCTGCTGTGCTGCTACAATAAACAAAAACTGTACTCAACAGTATGATACTGTGGATCAGTACTGTTATACTTTGTTCCCTTAACACACAGCTCCAATATCAGTACCAGACTCTGTTCCCTTAAAATGTAGCAAACACTGTATTGGCACCAGGCTGCAATCCCTTAATATATCAACTCTTTTGGGCTATGTTCCCTTAACATATTGATACAGTAGTATTCGAATATTCCCTTAACATATTGATACATTAGTATTAGAATGTTCCCTTAACATATTGATACATTAGTATTAGAATGTTCCCTTAACATGTTGACAGTAGCAGGCTGAATCCCTTTAACAGACTGATAATTGATATAATAATATATTATATTAGATATTGATTATTTCAGCCACAGTATTTACATGGTTTGAAGTGATGCAGTTTCTCTAATAAGCTGGTTTTATTTAATGATCCGCCTGCTGTTTGCCAGTCTATTGCATTGTGTCACGCTGTTTATAATACTCCAATTAAAATCAGTTAAAGGCCTTTAAAGGGCAATTTAAGTCATCCAAATATCAGTCAAGTTCAGTTAATAAAGTTTGAATTATTAACTTAACTGTGAGCATACGCAGTGATTATGTATTATCAACACCACCTACAGTATGTTCCTTTAACAAACTAATCAGTGTGACGCTGTGTTCTTTATGTTCTCACGCACACACGCACACACACACACACACACACACACACACACACAAGACACTATAGTGGCTGATGTGGGCCAGTTGGTAGCGATACTGTGTCTGTGTAGATTATATTGGCCTTATTTATGTCACAGAAAAGCAATTTCTATGCTGAATATTTTACACCCCAGATGGGTTCTCTGTGTGGATCCCAGGCTCATGGTTTATGCACTTAGTTTTCATCTTATAAAATGAATTGGCAAAAAAAAAAAACCCTTAACAAAATGATCCGAAATGCAAACCGCGAACAAAATGAGATACAGAATTGTCTCATTTTCAGGCAGTCTGGTGGGTCAGTAAATTTAATATCCACCTTTCTCCTGGGAGTCTCATCTCAGGGCTGCTTCTGCTTTCTAAAGTTTGCGCCTTGTTGCCTAATTATCATCGAGATGGATCATTACTTACGCTGCAGTATTTTCCATACATTTTCATGTGTCACTGCTTTTGTTTGACTGCATGAAAGAACGCAGAGGGAACGTGCAGCGCAGTCAGAGAGCAAAAAATGAGAATGTGGACCGATGTGGTGGCCTGGATGGGGCCTTTTTTAATTTTTTTTAAGTTGAATAGGGAAACTCTGATGATGTGTGCTGCTTTGAAGGGAATGTTTCAGACTGCACACATACATTGGTAAAAATTATGTACAAGCAAAAATGCCCAAAAGGGAGTTCCTTACTGTGATTATGCTGCTGCGTCAGTATCACACATATCATATTCCATGTTTGACTGACATGGTCTATCAATAATGATTTATTTTGAAGCTGCTGATATATTTTGCACTGATAATGAAAATGTTAATATTTTTCCATTTTCATTCCAAAAAATGTGAATTATTCAGTGAAAAAGCCTGTGAAGCAGCATTTGGACCATCATGGGACACTAAAATCTCTCCACTGAAATGAGACGTAATGAAAGTCTTTCAGGGTTAGCGCTACCTGCAAAGTCACTGAAAGCCTCTCTGGATAAGAGCGACTTTAAGTCTTCTGCTAAATGACTGGAATGTAAATGTAAGTCTGTTTTGTTTGCTTGTCTCCGCAGAGAGCGAAGGGAAGAAGTAGGACCATGTGACCACGTCTCACATGAGGAACGGCAGATTTATCAGACATCAATTCCATGGTGTTGAATAAGCTTCGCCTCGCTGAGAGGCAGAGAACAGAAAAAAAAACTAAACAAAAAAAAAACCTCTTTCATATACTTACTAACAACAACCATCCGTTTTATAACAGACCACAGAGGAGCAGACAGACGGACGGAAGCAAAGACACACAGACAAAGCAGGAAGTGGGACTGGGATCATTTTGAAGGACAGAGAAACTGTACAAACCCATAGACTTTTGAAGCTTTCAATTTTGCAGAATTTGGACAGAAGCCTGGCAAGCAGCGTGTATAAAATGAAACAAAAAAACAAAACAAAAAACAAACAAAAAAACAAAAAAAGAGAGAGAAAACAGCCCTCACAGCGCCGCCCACTCAGCCCTGCCACGGCTGCGCTGGTCAACTTTATAAATGCACATTTATCGTAGTGTAATATGATCATATGATTGAATGTACTGATGATGACTTACATTATCCCAATAGTGTTGATCGTTTGTTTTGTTTATTTTTTAAAACTCCTATTGGGAAACAGCATTAGGAAGCTAAAAAGTCTATTATTACCATTATGATTATTATTATTATGATTATTGAAGTGGTCCTCCTCCCCCCATAGTGCTGACGCTACATTTGTATTACTAACCTGTACTTGAGCGTAACCATGTTGATTGTATTGTCTTTATGTGAGAGTAAACCTTCACATCTACCTGCCCAGTGCCATGTAGGAACCCAGTGGTGTATATATTCTGTATAGATTCATGGCAGAGCACTAACATGCTTTATCGTACTCTATGTTTATCTCCATCAGCCATGCAGGGGAGCAGCGGGACGCAAAACCTGAATTAACTTTATTCGGCAGGTACAAAAAATCTACAGGAATTTGATTTCTGTTTACCATTTGGTGCGTGCCATTTGGTGAATTTCGTGAGTCTTCTGTCTTTTGAACATGAATGGTATATATGGGATTTGGTGAACACTAGAGATGGAACGATATATCGAAAGTCAATATATTGCAATACAAAAATGCGCATCGTAAGGGCAGAAAAATTAATCGCGATATTAGTTACAATTGAGAGGCCCATCGCAATTTCACAAGCTCTCCATCCAAACTATATAATTTGCACTTTGTAATGGCGACATTTTAAAATTGTTTACATTCTACCAGCTAATGATGCTGCTTGAAAGATTCGCGGCTCAGAAATAAATGTATTTCTGCGCAGTGAGACTTTGCTGTCATTGGACTTTTACCTATTACTGTACATCATACTGTATCAAATCACGATGCCCGTATCAAACTGTATTGTGAGATATCGTCCCATCCCTGCTATTTGCTAGATGCTTTAATCTAAAATGTGAGCGCAGCGCGAGCTTCAGTCGTCTAAATTGGGGACACAGAATTGCGCCTCGGCACCACATCTCGTTAGGGGCCCCAGACATTTTTGGCCCCACCGCTGCTCCCTTGCTTTCTCCAAGGTGACCCAGCTCGAACTCACTCCAGAGCCTCTGATAGACACAGTTTGGTCAGGTTGAACTACTGGTGCCATATTCCACTGCCACTTCTCCACTAACTAAGAAATGTTGGCTGTAAATAGGAAACCAAGCCTTTGGTTATCGCCCACATTTTCGTGCTACCTTGATCAAAACTCTGGGTGCTGTCCTGCCGTCTTTTCGGACCAGACTGTCAAAACCTCACTGCAGAACCACTGGTAGAGTTACGACGCATTCACGTGCACGTCAGATGTGTGATTCTGAGTTGGGCGCCGGGTTCGAGCACGTTCATGTGCTTTTTTTGTGTTGCACGTAAAAACAAACATAGAGATGATGAAGCAGCTCATTCATGTCCGGCACGTACCTGAAGCTAGTCGAGGTAGCTCTGGGGCTATCAGGGCAGCTCATTTCTTTAACATCTACAGAGCTGTTAGCAGTACCTGTGTGAGAAAGAGGAGGAAACATGAGGCTGAGATCATATAGGACACTTTTTGAACATACCTGCTCTTTTTATAATTTCGTTTTTAATGGTTTGGTCATGGCAGACACATTTCTCCTCCAAACTATATGCGTTCATTGTTCAGCGTTCTCTTGGCCAGTTTATTATAAGCATTACCCACTGTGCTAGGCCAGGCTAGTAAGCTAATGCTAATTGCATAGTTTGCAAGTCGGTGGCATACTTGGTGTTGCATAGTGATTGATGTAACACTTCTTGCAGAATTTGACCTCTTGTTTGACCTTCTTTTGTTATGAGCAATGTTCACAGCCCTCAGCGAAAAAAAAAGAAAAAAAAAGAATGTCCTATCTGGTCACAGCCTAAGTTGATTTATCAGGTTTGAAGAAAGCAATTATCCAAGCTACTGTTCAATCACCTAGTCGGCCATGTTGGCTAAGGAACCACATCACAGTTTGGCCAACTTATACCATAAAGAGTCTCGATTTTCCTTGAGTGATTTGGGACATTCAATAAGTAACACCTGGTCAGAGAGTCACATATCCAGCGACCCTGACAGAACATGGATGCAGAGCCAGTCTAGTTCAGCCTGTACCATGATTTCTCTAGAATGAAGAAGTGATGGCTGTAAATAGAGAACAGTGTCCTCCATCACATCACCAGGCCAGTAGAGAGGCTCTGCAACTGTATCTCAAACTTCCACGCAGCCATGACAGGGGCCATCATGGAGGTCCAGAGGAAAAGTGGCTGGTTAAATATGTTACATGGCTAAAGAAAAAGTGTCAGTGTTTAAGTGTTTGATAAGGTAGATCTGTTTCCAAATGTAGTTTACTGTGACACAGTGAACTGCCTTGTCCTTAGCCCTTGTCTTCTCTCCAAAACAGTTAAATTGACCCCCTTTAAACAGTTGGTTTTTGGCTTCATTAGCTAGCTAACTAGCAAGAATGCTAATGAATTAACCAGTGAAACAACCAGTGTTTATGTTAATTGGCGCAACTGCTATTCTACAACACTGATGCTACCTTTTTACTAGCTATGTTAGCTAGTGTGCTAATCAGACGTGCTAACAACAAGACAGTGATGGTTAGCTGAGCAGATACTAAAGTTAGCTAGCTAACAAGCTGACATTATCTAAACACTAAATCAACCAGATAGATTAGTGACGAAATGAATGCAGTCAGCTGTTCAAGAGCTGTGGACCTCCAATATGGCTGCCATCTGTGTTGCATCACCAGAAAGCCATATATTCGAAAGATCAGATAATCACTGGTGCAACAACCACAGACTGTGGAGCCAACATGGCTGACTATAAAAAATAACAAGAAAAAAACCCAACACAATGGCCAAGCGTTCTCTAGCAGCGGCTCTGCCTCACACACAACACCTTACCTGCATAGTATCAGTGGTCGTTCTATTACTTGAATATAGTGCTATGAACTCTGTTTACAAAGTACTGTCATCTTTTGGGAGACACTGTGTTGTCTCATAAGGCTGCTTGGTATGTTCAGTTCATCCACCCGGTGTATCCAGTTAATAACATTGAAATCGTATAAACATGAAACCTGCTGTTGCTTTTTTATACTGTATATGCCTTAATTCATATGTTTGGCAATCATGATTAAAGGATGTTTATATATAGTCTGTTGTCTCGAGTTTTTCTTCTGACATTTTGCTGATTAAGAAAGTAACTGACTGGTTTTTTCAATGATGTTCCTTAAAATATGAAGTCTACTGAATTTTGTCAGTGTTAGGAGTGCATAACCCTAAATAATCATACATTATTCATTTAATATTACAGAAGGGAGTGACAGTGCATCTGACGCGCTCAATATTTTGTTCACAGTGACCTTTTCATACTTTATGAGATTGTATATTTCATATGGCATTGCTAATATTCCAGTCATCATATGAGTCTCTTAAGTCTCATCTACTCCTATTTATCTGTTATGGTATATAAACAAATTTTTATCTGTTGTGAATATGTGATATTTTAAAGTTTTACTGTGACATTTTCAGAACTTCTTTCTAAGATTTATTATAGGATTACAGGATTATTAGGATCAAGGTTATTATAAGGAAGACACAAAAACAAGATTGTGAGATAATGAGTTTTGTACTTTAGTTACAGTGTTAGGTCTGTCCATGTTTTAACTGATAAGATTTAACTTTAAATCCAGAGATTTACTTAATGTCAGAGAGTGAATAAAACTGTACTTTAATAAGATTAAGTTTCTTTAATGAACTCAACTTATTAAACTTTAAAGTTGATAGAAGTAGATGTCCAACTGTTTTCAGACAGCTGCCTTTTTAAAAACAACAATTATATGTAGCAGTTTCACAGAAACAAGATTGTCCTTTTTTAGTTGTAGTAGTACTACTAGCAGTAAATAGTAGTAGTAGTAGTAGTAGTAGTATTTCTGGTGGTAATAGTTCTGCTATTCTATCTATGGCTGGATCTATTTATTTTACTTACTTTACTCATTTTATTATTATTTACCACTTCAATTGTTTTACTCCATGTTTCTTTGTGTTTTATTCATTCATCCTTTATTTTTCTTCCATCTTGATTGTAAAGCTGTCTGTTTTTTTTTTTGTTTGTTTTTTTTTGTCTAAAAAGTGCTTTATTATTATTATTATTATTATTATTATTATTATTATTATTATTATTATACTAGATACTTTGAGCTGAAGACTTAACTCCTACACCTTTTCTCTGGGAAACTTTCTTCATTTATGTCTGTCTGTATGTGTTCGTTTGTTTCTTTATAAGAATCTCCTGGTGTCATCCTGCAGTCTCACTCCCTGCCGGCAGAGGGCGCCGGGGCTCTGAGCGTCACCATCATCACTTCCGCTTTTAAAACAAAATGGGTGGCGCCAAAGTATGACAACAAAGCGGCTGCTTCATCTTTAACGGACAGTAAACAAAACTCACCTGAATGTCTTCACTTCAGCGAAGTCTCAAGAACTGAGCCGAGACAAAGCGCAGAAGAGAAGTGTGAAATTTAAACAAATTGTGGACTTCAGTTTGTAAAAGTTTCCTGAACAAATGTCGACATGGCTTCGAAGACAGACCAGCTTCTTATCGTTGTGTCGATTCTGGAAGGTAAGTTAAGCTGGTTCAAACAGGCGGATAAACTACATAAGAACTAACTGTTTACTGGGGAATTAAATGTCAAACACTGTCGCTCAGTGAATCAGAACTGGCTGCTTTCAAACACTAATAGAAACTAGTAAAGTCACTGTCGTAACGTAACGTTAGGAAGGTTTTAACCAACTTGAATGACCGTTGCTGCTAGCTTGCTTGCTAAGTAAAATCCACTTGAACGGAATTAACCCCAGGTTTTTCACTAATCTGGTGCAGAGACTCCGCAGTCTGACAGCCTGAACAACCTGGAGCTAAAACTGACCAGGAGAGGAAACTTTGCTCGCTGTACACTGTCGTTACACACTTTGAGTATTTTACCAGCCAGCTTACGTTAGTTGTTGAGACAGATGAGCTGCTGAAGTGTCTGCTGGAGTCCACAAACAAGCCACAGCCAGAATCTCATTTGTTGAGCTGTCAGACCAGCAGCATATGGAAAAGCATATGGGAGACTAATGTCTGCTCTAATGGGGAAATCCATTATAAACTACTTAATATGTTTTGTGCGCTGGAAGAGGAGTTGTAGTTTTTCTGTTTGAGTGGTTCTCAGTGTGGTCTGTTAACAGAAAACAGACTGAAGAATGACAGGTGGAATGAAACCAGACCTGTTAGCCAGAACCGCCTGCATCCTGTCTGTCCTGTCACAAATAATTGTATAAACTTATTTTTCAGAGCATCATTACAAAGTGCTTCAAGTCTTCAAAATCCACAAATATTTATAGATTTCACCAACAATGAAAATAGTCATTAGTCGCAGCTCCAGTGATGCAGTTTACTGATGTCATACACAAAAATTACAAGCATCTTTCAGAGAGTTTCACCTCACCACCATTTGAGTGATTTTAAAGCCTTCTCAGCCGTCGTCGTCAGTCTCTGTGGTCGTGTGAGCAGCTCAATGGATTCAAATCTGAATGTTTCTCCGTCCTTCCCAGGTCGGCATTTCCCAAAGAGCCAGCGCCACAGCCTGGTGGTGGAGGCTCGGTTCGACGGCGAGCAGCTGGCGACGGACCCGGTGGATCACAGTGAGCAGCCTCAGTTCTGCACCGAGCTGGCCTGGGAGCTGGACCGCCGGACGCTGCACCAGCACAGGTGGGTCTGACTCCGCCCACCACAACGCTGCACTGAGACTCCACCCCTCCAGGCCGCACTCGCTTGTGTTCGGCTGCTTGAGTCGCTTTAATTGCATATTTCTGATAACAACATTCATTTAGTCAGTGATGTATAAGTTGTAATTATGTGTTTGTATCAGATCAAAGATTTACCTGCACAGATTTTGTAAGAAGTTGTGATGATGATGAGAGATTGGACCAGAGAGCAGAGAGACACGAGGAGTGACTGTGTGTCTGTATAATGTCAGTCGTCTTTAACTAAGTCTGTGAGCAGGACTGACCTGATCTGAGAAAACACTCCAAGGCAACATACCTACAAATCAGAGCCGGGCGATATATTGATATTATATTGATCTTATGATTAGATTAGACTGGATACTGTCTGGGATTTTGGATGTGGTTACATCGTGTTGTGACTTCAGTGTTCCTGGTTTGAAAAGCTGCTTGACAGTAAAAAGACGCAGTTTTCTGAACTTATTAGACTGCAGCTGTTCTGTTGTTCGTCGACCTGCTTCATCATCATATCCACATCATTAGAATTGTTTAGCAAAAATCCCATTTTGTAAATCTATTACTCTACAGTAATCGAGGTAATCGATCACAGATATCATGATAATTGATTTTGTCCAAATTGTGGATGAACCCTGTCAGTTTTGTTGACCTCGTGACCTTTCTTCATTCAGCACCCCGTTCTCCTTGCATTACTATTTGTTTATCTGTGATCTTAATGTTAGCGTAGAGTGAGTAAAGTCTGGTCTGGAGAAGCAAGGCATTCTGGGTGGAGCAGAGCAGAGCGGGGTTTTATAAAACGCTCGTGTCTCTCAGATGAAATGATGTTCGCTCCCCTCAGACGCTCTGACTGCACTGAGCTCAGCCTGTCAGGATGTTTTTTCAGGTCGGCGGCGATTAGCCGAGCTTTGTTTCAGCCGTCTGCTCGCATCACAGGCCTGCGTCGCTCCTTCACGCTCGTGTAGCGTCTGACAGCTACTGAACACGGACCGCCGGCTTTTTAATAGAGAGCGAGCCTCCTTAAACGGCCTCGCTGCTTTTAATCTGACAGAGAGACTTTTCTTTTCATTTCTGAACTCTTTGAAAACTGAATTCATTTGTTGTTTTCAGCTGTAATAAACACTGACAGCTCACACGCTCACGTCTGACTTTCACATTCTGTACGATTAGAAACAGTTATAATCTAATCTGTTAGTCTGGAGTGATGACGCCGCCATGATGAAAAACCCCTTTCATCTTCTTCAGATTTTAGACAGATGTGTTAAAGCAGACGTCCCACAGGCCGGTCCAACTTTAGGAATTTTAAAAAAGAAAGAGAAAACAAAACAGATTGTTTGCATCACAACCTATGTGACTGTTGCATTTCTCACTTTAAATCTCAGCTGAATATTTAAAGGTGCAGTATGTAGTTTTTAAAGAGAGAATTGTTTACATTTGCAGAGCCTGCTACTATAAATTTGTTCTTGGAGTTATTCTTTGTCATTTGATCATGAATTCAAAGACGAGTCATTTTGAAGCTGTAAATCAAACAGAAGCCTAAAAGAAGATTCCTTGAATAGTAAATACATTTATAAACTAAATTTCTGGCCCCACATATGTAAACAATCGTAAAGTGGAGACTTTTCAGTTTTTCCCTGAGCACAGATTAATGTCGTTTTCACAGCTCTGAGTTGAAAACGTATCTGTTGTTAGATTTTCTGTATCACACCAGGAAATAACTGCTATAATTATATTTACCGCCTTCAACTGGTGACGTGTCGGCCATCTTGAATCAGTTGGTCCTTGATGTGTTAATATTGTAAAGCTGGTCAGTTTTGCAAGCCGGTAGGTGCTGTGACTATTTTGATGGAGGAAGTTGTTTTCTACCTGTGTGTGTGTGTGTGTGTGTGTGTGTGTGTGTTCTGTGTCCTCAGGCTGCAGAGGACTCCCATCAAGCTGCAGTGTTTTGCCGTGGACTCGGTCAGCAGGAGCAGAGAGTGTGTGGGCTACATCATCCTGGACCTGAGATCTGCACAGGAAGTCAAGCAGGTGAACCTCTCACAGTCACACTGCCCCCTGCTGGGCTCTAAACCTCATCATGGCCCACACACACACACACACACACGCACGCTGCAGACACACACCAGGCAGAT
This sequence comes from Holocentrus rufus, assembly GCA_900302615.1. Classification (NCBI taxonomy): domain Eukaryota; kingdom Metazoa; phylum Chordata; class Actinopteri; order Holocentriformes; family Holocentridae; genus Holocentrus; species Holocentrus rufus. The sequence continues at coordinate 4,951 of OMLF01003003.1, read as the reverse complement.
TCTGTCTCCATCCTTTCATTTAAGTTGAAGATGCAGTTTATATTTTTAGATGGTAGATGGTGCAATTAGGAGTTTTGATTAAATGTTGATTAGTGATATTCACTTCTATCCATTCAAATTTAAGATTGAGATTTTTTGTCTCTCGACCGAGGACTCGTCTATTGTTTGTCAGCAGGCTGGTGAAACAGTGGAAGTGCCAGGTGACATCTTTGTTTTCCTCCCCTCTGTGTTCGGTGGACAGATGAATGTCTCTGTGTTTCCCTGCAGGAGCCTCGCTGGTTTCCTCTCCTCAGCAGTAAATACACCCGGCAGCGTCCGGCGCTCCTGCTCAGCCTGCTGCTGGAGAGCGACACCAAGCCGTCTGAGCCGTCTCCTGATAGGTTCAGAGCCAAGAAAGCCCCGCCCCGACAAGGTCAGCTGATCCAGGAGCCGAGCTGTTTGATCTGAAATGTTTAATAACTTTAACTGGTACAAGAACAAAAAAAGATGATTCACCCAGCTGTTTTCTCCCTGAAGATGTTGAGCTTTCTGTTTTTTGTTTTGTTTTGCTGTTTTTATTTCTACTCAGTTTTTATTTATAACCAAATGAAGAATCAGAAATGAAGAAACTACATTCTGACAGAGTTAATTTAACAGTTTTGTTGCTGGTTTCCTCGGTAGCT
>OMLF01003000.1:18458-28620 GCA_900302615.1 Holocentrus rufus | reverse complement strand
AGAATCTGGACCAGCTGGTCTCCTTTGTCTTTTCTCTTCCTATGAGACACGTACAAAGGAAAACTAGAGCATGGAAACTACCTCATTTGGCAACGTAAAGACGTGGAGAAATACTCCTTCAAAGTAAATAATAATACTGATAATAATAACAATAATAACCACCATCATCATAATCATAATGTAACATATTTATATGCTGTTTGCGTAAATATAAAATGGGTGGTTTAAAATCGACTTATTTTAAATCAAAATGTAAAACTATATTGCGTTTCCTTGTACTATAATAACCAATAAAGTAGTCATTTACCCATTTACTCAGAATTCTTATTTGAATTACACACCGGAACCATAGTTGCAGTAGTCTATCAAAATTAATACAGATTTTGATTCTATCTTATATCAACACTAACGTTGTTTAAACGGGTGTATCTTAAATTGTCCCTCGACTCAAACGATCGAGGGCTATGAACTGTCTTCCATTTTTTGCAGTAGGACTAAAATGACTGTAGTTTGCCCATCGGCTCAGCAGGTGACGCTGTGGAAAACTGAGTTACAGCAGAAGGTTTCTGAAGTGAAGGAGCTCCATCTTGATTGGAGGAAGTTATTCCAACAACAAAGAAAGATGGCCGAAGTAATAGAGCTCCAGAAGCTGAAGGTTGGTATTACTATACATATTTATTTCATTACTGGGATGAGGTTAGGTGAAGGGTGAAGAATATGTTATAATTTTTGTCAGCTGCTGTATCAGACGATGGAACTGAGCGGTGTAAAGAAGAGAGTATATTTACGGGGTGGGCAGGGTAACTTGTCAGACCGGCGTGTGTTCGTGGTATTCATTTAGCTAACCGTGTTGACCTAGCTAAAGAGTGCTAGCGTAGTTGAACAGAAGACGTAAAGTTATTTAGGAGCTGTGGATGAGTTAAGTTTGTAGTCTAAACCGACATAGAGTTACGTTTCATTTAAATGGTCTGTTTTGCTCCTTTGGTTAACTGTTACACACGGATAAAGCGTCCCCGTGCCGCAGTACCTACTCTGGTGAGTTGGTGTAATAACGTCTTCAGACGGCTTTGTCTGTCTCCTAGAATGCTTATCTGTATTATATGTTGATAGGACGCGTAGTGTCACTGACAGTGGCGATGAAAAATCAAGTAGAGAAATGAAAAGGCAGTAGTATCTTAGATGGGTGAATGTTGGTAGCTTCAAAGCTGCAGAGACCTCTCTGGTCAGTATCCTAACCATGTGTTTTGCTGTTGTAGCTTGCTGAGCTGAGGCAGGAATGCGAGGCAAGAGGCCTGGACACCAAGGGAAACAAAGGGGAGCTGATTGCCCGGCTGCAAGCTTACCTGGATGAACATGGTGAGGCTCAATTCCCCAAAAAACAGCCAAAATGACCTCCTCTAAAACCTGCACCTAAGACCAGCAAGTGTGATCACCCAGACCCAGACTCCTGAGGGGGTAAAAGTGCATTTGACCACATTAAAAATAAAGTCTAAATGCAAAGTGAATGTTTCTCTGCTTGTCATATAGCAACTCACGAAACTGATCCACCAAGGAAGCATTTAGCTGTGTTAACAAAATATCAATACCATGCTTCTCCAATTCACATGTATCAGCTGTGGAAATGGAAATAAATCAGTCAGGTGACAGCCAGCTTGGAATAAAGGTGTTTGTCAAATATGTATTGAATAGGTTTATTGTCACCTCTAAAGGATGTCGATGAGGGAGTCACATGCACAGCAATCTGCGTTTTTACCAAAGAAAGGAAAATGAGATTTTATTGTGCATGCATTTGTGTTCATGCATTTTTAAAATAAGTTGTAACTGTATGTGCAGCTGAAATATGTCAGTTCAAAATGCAATCCAGATAGATGAGGCATGTTCCAGTCTCTTTGTGTTCCATTTTTGATGAAACCAATGATTTTTCTATGTCTTTCCCTCTTTCTCACTTTGTCTTCCGTAATCAAAATAACAGAGGAAGATGTAGATGTGAACATAGACGACGAAGTTTTGGCCGAGGACACAGAGGTAATTTTATATTTGACAAACCTGCAGAATTCTGAATTTGATAACATTATTTTTTTCACTGTATGTTCCCTTGGCTTTTGAGCATCCCCTGGCCAACCTCATTTTACTTTTTGTGGAATAACGGTTAATGTTTCCACTTTTACCTTTAGGACTTTACGAAAGTTGAAAGTGCCCCCAACGTGAAAACCATCAAGGACCCTCCATCTCTTGAGTGTGAGACGTAAGTTTCTAATCATTTTGTCTACCCAAACCTCTCACTTTTTACTCTGGAGACTCTTACTTGCTGGAAAATAATAACTTGCAGGGGAAACGTCCTTTGAAAAGTGGGATAAACATTCATTAATGAGTGTGTTTGTGTGATTTCTTTCCTTTCGCACTATACGTTTTTCTTTTAACATTCATGAATAACAAATCTTCTATTAATTAGTTGCATCACTAAAATGTTTATCCTAGATTAGCTCATCTAATTTTCCTCTGTGGTGTTTTTTCCAGACCTGCTGAAAAGAAAGTGGTGAAGATATCTCCTCCAGCATCCGCAAGTGAAGTATGTATGACTTATTTGCATGCACAGTTAGTAACTCTAAAGTAACAAGTTGGCCTGAGGACCAATCTGATGTTAAAACAACTGTGTGCTCTTTTCTCTACAAATACATTTATAAATAGTGATTGAAACTTAGCCACACTGGTAAGATCATGTCTAGAGTTTGAGTTGATGAATTAGGCAAGACAAGTTTCTGGAATGTTCATTGTGATACCCGAGAGCAAGTAATATATGAAATACATAAAGGGGATACAAAATGCCTTTAAATATTATATCGGGGAACCTGGGGCTCTGTACCTGCAGTTTCAGGCAATGATTGTGCACCTACTGATTTTTAAATGTTAACCTTCTGTCATCAGAGACTGCAGAAGAGAGCCGAGCGTTTCAACTTGCCTGCATCAGCTGAAAGCAAGAAGGCCGTGCGTGCTGCAAGGTCAGACCCTCCCCATTATGTTGAAGCACAATCCCTCTCTCAGTTTCCATTATGCAAATGTGAATGCGCATATCCGTGTTGAAAGGAATATGCTCCTTCTCTCCAGGTTTGGCTTACCCACGGCTTCAAGTCCCTCTCCAGGTCTGTAAATCAAGCCTCTCTTCACAAAATGTATTTTCATTTCTGTTGTTTTGTTCTGAGCTCATTTGTAATCAGTGTGTCTGTGCTCGCTGCCAATTGTCATACACCAAGAGGTGGACCGGCCAATATGAGAGCAAATGAATAACAGTTTCTGATGTTATATTATTAAAAGAAATGTCATCTAATAACTATTCTTTCCTGTCCTATTCCTTACCCGTTCATGTTATCTTGTTTCCCACACAGGTCTTGTTGCAAACAGTAAAGCAGTAAGTGTTGAAAATATTTGTCACTTTTTCTTAGCCGATTCATTTAATAACAAGATGGTTTATTGAAGTGTTCTTCCCTGTGTCTCAAAACAAAGGTGGATATCGAGCAGCTGAAGAAGAGAGCAGAGAGGTTCGGCATGAACGTTTCATCCATTTCACAAAAGGTGAGAAAAATGAAAGCGAGTGAAATATGGTTGATTCCCCAGAATGTATATCCATGGTTTAATTATCTCAAGTGGACTTTTTGTTTTTCAATGACAAGTTTTGGCTTTTGGAATTTTAGTTTGGGATTAAAGTGATTTTTATTCACTTCATTACTACCACTATGTTTTCCAGGTTGAAGAGGATGAAAAGCTCAAGAAAAGGAAGGAGAGGTTTGGAATCCTTACAGGTGCAGCTTCAGTTGGTTCAGATGATGTTGAGGTATATTTTTCCCCCTACCTTCGACATTTTTTAGTATTGTCCTGTTGTCTTGATTAATCCAGAACAGTGGTTGGTTATATTTTATCAACAAGACAATATAATAAGTCATTGGTTCTCAAATCAGTCCCACCTGTTGTGGGAAGTTTTTGTTCCAGCACTGCTCTCACACATCCAGTTAAAGGCTTCTAATTGGTGGAAACAGATCTGCCTGAACAGGCTGGGCATGAAAGTATGTAGCCCTTAATTTGATCAGGTGTGCAAGAGTAGAGGTGGAACAAAAACTTGCAGGACAGGTGGTACTGCATGGGTCGAGAACTATTGTAATAAAGATATCAGAGAATGTATGGGTTTTTCATGAATATATAAATTAAGAGTGAGACAACATATTAATGCATTTTATTTTATTTTTTTTCTGCAGGCAAAGAAAATGAAGCGAGCTGAAAGATTTGGAAAAGTGTAAATAATTCATCTTAGGTTTTAATGCTGATTTGGTTTCTAAAACATTTTCATTACTGTACACTGCTTCATTTCTGTCCATTTTGTAACATTTTGTGATTTAAAATAAATCGTTTTCAATTTTTTTGATATGTGCTTCTTCAGCCTCCTATTTTATTAACTGATCTGCATACTGCTGGATTGTACCCACCGGCAGTGGCCTTTGGAGCGTATCACTGCATGCGGATTTTCTCAGTGATGAAAAAAATTACTCATTTTTTTCATGTAATCTGAGGGAGTAATAAATCTAGACATAAATCCCTTGAATTTTATTGACATCCAAGGCCATGTACTCCATAAACACTAGTTTGTGGGTGAATGATATGTCTCTGTGTTTTCCAGTAACAGTTAGTTTTGACCATTGGTCAAATGTGTAAAACAGAAAAGGGTCAAGTGATATTTGATTAGGACCACAGGTCAGCACAAAAAGGGGAACCGCAATTGCAAAAGGAGTATGTAATTCCGTTGTGCTTCTTGCAAAGGGTGACAGAGGTCGGCCTGGGAGCAAAATCTTGCTTTAGGCGACCAGAAACCTGGGGTTTGCTCTTGAGATTTTATTTAACCTGTTTCAACGCAGTGAAGACAGTACCGCTGACAAAAGACGACACATGCCAAATTAAAAGAAAGATGATTCTCGGAGTTGGCACAAGTAATGCCGTCTGTTCAGGCCCAAATCTATTGTGGAATTCTGGTGGTCGGGTGACATCTGGTGGTAACCAGAGAAACGACAGTAATATTTTCTTCTCTGATGACGCAAGTTCCTGTGACGCACAGAAATTTTAAACTATCGTCCTTCTCAGTAATGGCGGCTTCGTTTCCTTCTCTCCCTGCAAGCAACAATAACAAATGGTATTTCACACGACAACAGATCGAGAACAGCCCATCTCGGCGTGCTGGACTTGATCCCGACAAGGAATTGTCTTACAGACAACAGGCAGCGAACCTGCTCCAGGACATGGGACAGCGACTCAATGTGTATCTTTTGTCGATGGACGACTTGCGTCTCCCCTAGCTAACATTAGCTTGCTAGCTAGTGAAGTTTAGCTGCCTATGAAGCCGGTTGAATTGCATACATAGCTGACTGCCTCTTAATGTTGTTTTGTTTGTTTGCAGTTCAGTGGCGGTGTGAACCCCTAACTGTTTAAGCACTGGTATGGCGACTTGGCTGCCTACATAATGGCTAGCTTCTGCGATAGTTTACGTTAGCTTGCTAGCTATGAGCGGCCCTGTTACGCCGGACAGGAGGCAAGAAGGCCTCTGTACTAGGCGGGCCTTCAGGACGTTAGCATTAGCTTTCGTTTTCTGTGGAGAACAAAAGGTAAACAGAAGAACAACTTCTTGTGTTTACATATATAATGTTCTGTCAGTTTTAGATATATCTGTACCACATGATTTGCTTTTAGAATTTTAATCCATTATGTCTCATTTAATGACTGTTGCTTGCGGCTAGCTTAGTGATATACTACAACTACTAGACTACAACAAGTTAAAGTATTAGTTAATTGAAGTTATCCCTCTTTAGTTAATTCACACAAGTAACAGTTAACCTCTACGCGCCATATTAACTTTACATTGTATACAGCCACTGCAAATGGTTTGACCTGTCAAAAGTAGGTTATGCATATTGTTGTCCTTAACCACTGTGTTATTAGATCCCAGCTTACTATAAATACTGCCATTGTCTACATGCACCGATTCTACATGGTCCAGTCATTCACCCGATTTCACAGAAATGTAAGTATTGTTTATTATATGCACTTTTGGCTAATTGTTTATTCTTGATGCAACAAAACGACTTATTCTGATTATGTTTGTGTGAGTCTTTACAGCTAAGCCACATGATAAGTTTCAGCATTTATAATGTGTTTCTCTCTCTCTCTCTCTCTCTCTCTCTCTCTCTCTCTTTTTTCTTACACACCATTACTAGGTTATTGCTCCTGCCACACTCTTTCTAGCTGCAAAGGTTGAGGAACAGCCACGAAAGCTGGAGCATGTTATCAAAGTAACCCATGCATGCCTCAATCCTCAGGACCCTTCTCCAGACGTACGCAGTGATGTAAGTGTTCATCTTTTCTGTTTGTAGTCTGTCTGTATCTGACGGCCCAGTATTTTCATCATTTACATAACATGGAACACAGGACTGCACGATTTGGCATATGTAAAATTTTTGAAGGCTCTCCGTAGTGTATTCATTTTACGTTGTTCATTTTTGTTTTGTGTTTATTCTGTAGTGGCATTCTGGCAGTAAATCTTTTTTGCAGCAGCACTTTCAGATTGTGCTGCCAAAAAGTGTTGGCTTTATATTAAGCTACTTTTTTCGTAGCTCAGATCTGTGACACTCATCATCACCATTTTCTTCTCTCCAAGTGAGTGATATGCTATAGCACTATCCGCTTTTGCTGCTTCTTTCTGTATCTTGATATAAAGCACACAGTTATTTGGATTTTCCTGTTCTTCATTCTTGCTTTTAATGTCGGGTGTAATCCAACTTGCTTGACAGAGGTGTATTATTTTGAGCTAGGGGAGGGAGTGAATGATCTGAGCTGAGGCCAATGCTACCTCAGAAGCTGAAGATGTTTGAAAGATAAACAAGAGGCAGGGTGATACATGGGTTGAGAGAGAGCAAAAGAGCAAACGAGAGAAAATGCCTCCCAGTGAGTAACCTGCCTGTCCTCTCAACCTCAGGCTTACCTGCAACAAGCCCAAGACCTGGTCATTCTTGAGAGCATAATACTCCAGACCCTGGGTAAGTTGGGATGGAAGAACTGGGTCCCTTGATTCCACCCCCAAAAAACAAAGATGTAATTACAAAGACAGTATTAACTCCTGTTACTTTGTCCACAGAGTATTCATATGCAGTCACCAGCATTGGAAAGTCATGCTTTCATACGAGCAGCACATGTCCACTTTGTTACATTATCTTTTGTTTCCCATACTTTTTTCTTTGTCGTGCTCTTAACTTTACAGTGGGTGCTGCCATTTCTTTTCACATTTCCCTCTTTATTTTCCAGACATTTTTAAGCCGTTTGTTTGAGGACATATTTTTCATACAGCATATTATTATATCTTGCATTGTTGTGAATTTGTTGTAACTACATTTAGTATGACATGTTTTTAACACTCCTGTCCTTTGACGCCAGGAAGTACACAGTTGTAGAAATTGACATTGAGCTTAATAAAATTGTGCTTTCAGTTTTGAACAGGATTGACTATCTGGCAACAACAGAATGGTCAACAAAAGGCTTAAAAAATGTATTTACAACCCGCTGCTGCTCAGTACTATTCACATGTCATATTTTCGTCCAGGATGTTATTTGGAGATCTCATGCGAAGTGGTATTCCATATCATTTTATCTTTGCAACACTCGGTTTGATTTAATTTGCACACGAGATTAACTTTCTGGTTTTCAGGGACATTTGTACATGTTGACGGCAGAAATGGTAACGATCCTTGCGGTGGAAATCACATTCTGTGAAGTAACTGTAGTGTGTGCTAGCTCACTTTGTGCACATGACTGATATTACAAACCATTTCTCTCTGTTTTTGTCCCTTTTATTGCAGCTTTTGAAATCACCATTGACCACCCACATACTCATGTTGTCAAGTGCACTCAGCTGGTCAGAGGTAAGCATTAACATAAATCTTAGTCCCGCTCATGAAATTCCTACCTTTTAAAATATTTCAGCATGATCATATGTTTGCACATAACATTGTTTGTTGAGATAAAGATTTTGAACATGTATCTCTGTTCGATTTCTGTTGTTGCAGCCAGTAAGGATCTTGCTCAAACATCCTACTTCATGGCCACCAACAGGTATATTATCAGTTCTATTGTATGTAAAAATGAGATTGAGACTGTGTTTGGTTGATATATAGTTATTAATTCTGTAATTCAGTCATTAATTTATAGGGCATGTTTTCATATTTGTTGCAAGAGCTGTGTGTAATTTTCTGAAACTGAATACGTTTTTTTTTCTTTCTTGTCTCTCCTTTTTCTCTGTATGGTTTTGGCTACCCCTGTGACCTGACCTGCTGCGTAGTCTGCACTTGACCACATTCTGCTTGCAGTACAGCCCGCCTATTGTGGCCTGTGTGTGCATCCATCTGGCCTGCAAATGGTCGAACTGGGAGATCCCTGTATCCACAGACAGCAAGCACTGGTGGGAGTATGTGGACCCCACTGTCACTCTCGAGCTGCTGGATGGTATGTGCTTTAAATGATCACATAATGCAATCAGTGCCAACTACATACAGGAAAAGAATATTTCACAGACACCTGGAGGTCTTATTTTATTTTCATATGAAGCTGATAGGTGTTGTGTTGAGCGTTCACAAATGATAGAAGTGTCTCCAGTTGTTTTCATCACTTAATAACTTCCTACAGAGCTCACTCATGAGTTCCTGCAGATCCTGGAGAAAACACCAAGCCGGTTAAAACGGATCCGCAACTGGAAGGTAAAATGTTGTTTACCCATTTCTCCTGTGTGCCGCATAAAGCACTGCCAAGACCTTATTCACCGCGGGGAAGCTTGTTGTTCACTCTATCTGTCTCCTGCTTCTCAGGCTGCAGGTCAGACAGCAAAAGGCAAGGCCAAAGTCCAGGAGGAGGGCGACCAGACAGACACCATGATGAGCATGATCTCCATGGCCTCTTCGGAAAGCACTCTGGCAGGTCTGATGAGCCTTTCAGCCCCTCCTTCCTCTTCATCTTCCTCATCGGCGGGCGACAAGGACAGGGGTGCATCTGGCAGCACCCAGCACTGGCATGCAGGCGGGAAAGGTCATGGAGGCTCCGAGCAGCAGCCACAGCAGCAGCCCAACAACGAGGTTCACGCTCCAGCCAAGGTGTCGCTAAGTGAATACCGCGCAAAGAACGCTGACGTCCTGGCCGCCCAGAAGAGGAAGCTGGAGAATATGGAGGCCAGCGTTAAGAGGGACTATGCCAACGCTGCCCAGGCTCTGATTGGTCAGCAGCAGAGGAAAGAGAAGCAGCAGCAGCATCACCACCAGCAGTCTGGCTCCCACTCCCACTCTAGCTCCTCCTCCTCTTCCGACATGACCAACCCCTCGCCCATCATTCTCAAAATCCCCCTGGAGAAGGAGAGGCATGACCGCAGCTCCCTGAAGATGCGGTTCCCTCTGCCGGGGGGAGGAGGCAGCGGACACAGCAGCAGCAGCAGCAGCAGAGGTCAGGATCAGGATATTAAAGTTAGAATACGGATGCCTGAGAAGCAAAGGGGAAGCTCAGGCGAGGAGGGCAAGAGCAGGGACAAGCACAGGGAACGTTCCAACCACCACCACCACCATCACCACCACCACCATCACTCTTCCTCTAGCGGTGCCTCGCTTTCCTCCTCACATAAACATTCATCTGGTTCCAGTGGAGCGGTGGGCAGCAGCAAAAAAGCCCCAAGTGAGTCCTCTAGAACGAGCTCTTCGTCCTCCTCTGCCTCGCGAAAGAGGACGCACACTCAAGATCCCACAGCAGGCTCTCACGCGCCCTCCAAAGTAAGCAAGTCTTCTAGGAATGCCTACCAGCTGCCGTCCTTGTCTTCTTCCTCTGGGCACGCTCTGGGGCACGCTCCTGACATACTTCCTGCTCTGGGCCTTCCCCACCACCAAGGGAGCTACTCACACTCCAAAGGGGACAAAACAGACACTAACGGACACAATGCAACAGGTGGAGGCCAGTCAAACGAATACCAGGACACTTTTGACATGCTAAACTCACTCCTTAGTGCCCAGGGGGTCCAGCCGTCCCAGCCGCCCATGTTTGACTACAGATCCCAATATGGGGACTACCGGTATGGTGGTGGCTCCAGGGGGAGCAACCCGAG
>OMLF01003000.1:3993-18438 GCA_900302615.1 Holocentrus rufus | reverse complement strand
AGCAACCCGAGGCCCCCGCCTCTGCCTTCGGAACCGCCTCCTCCGTTGCCGCCGTTACCCAAATGAATTCCTTATCAGGGGATGCGCTATGTACATTGTATTTGCCATCACAAGCATCATACTTGTTACATAAAGCATTACACAATGTTTTTTTTTTTTTTTTTTTTAAGTGTTTGTGATCATGTGTTGTGGGTTTCAGCTTGACAGCAGAGAAATGTACTTCTGACATAACTGATTTTTTTTTTTTAACCTTTTTACAGATTTGTTTGTGGGGCAATAATGAGAGGCTTCAAAAGCTCGCAAAGTAGAAAAAAATATTTACAGGAAAAAGTGTAAATAATATTTTTGATGTTATCGGTTTTGTATTGTCAACTCAAATGAAATTCGATGACGGGACCTGGCATTTTTGCCATCACTGTTTTGGAGGAAGTCCAATGTCTTGAAATCATGAGGAAATGGAAAGTTATTTGCATCACGTATCACTTGTTAAGTCTTGCTAGCGATTGTCTTTTTATAATGTTTTTATAGTATATTATTTATTAATTGAATGCTTTTGAGGAGCACAGTCCCCTTTTTAAAAAAAAGGTCTCCCCTCTATGCTGTGTCCTTTTCAGGCAGAGGGATATTTTTCCTCAATACTGTATAGGCTAGTTTGAGAATGCATGTCTCCAAAGCCATGTTTTAAATATTGTTTTTGTTTTTTAAACTACCCTAACCTCAGAAAAATAGGTGACGACCCCTCCCTCCCCAACCTTTTGTCAATACTTTTTTTTAATTATCTGCATTGTTTCGTAAACTGTTGTACAAATATTGTAAAATGTTTAAAACAAAATATTTTTACATTTTGTTATGAAAATTACAAAAAAATGATGTAAATTAAGGAAGCTTGTACTTTTGTTTTATAGATTTTGAGCATTGCAGTCATTGTTTTAAATGGTTGTAAAATATTGTCAATACTCATATAATTACACTAATGGACAAAGTTCATACCAAGGATTTATGGTTCATAAAACATATCTAGAGGGTATGGCTGCAATGAAGGAATAGCCAACATAAAAATCCCTCACAGTGAAAGTTTGAGGTGCTTTTCCTGGAATGGAGTTTGTCCTATAAATTCACACTCTTTGACTATTTAAACACACTGATCTTGATAGATCGCTTCAGCCCAGGATTCACCTCTTTGTGTCTTCTGCGATGGTCACAACTGAACAGTTATGGGAGATAGAAATTGGCAGCCTAGGTACTGCACAAAATCGTTAAGTGTAAAGTTGTTTAGCATTGATATTTCCTGCTGTGAGATGGGCCGTGTAAACACATACTGTAAAAAAAATAAAAAAGAGCCCACATGGTCACACGGCCCGTATCATGGAGGGAAATCTTTATGCTGGTGTTTTCTTTTCGTTGACCATACCCAGCACATGGTATTCTACAAAGTATTCACATTTTCTCAAAAAATAATGAGAAGTCAGTGTGTCTTTGGTTGTTTTGAACCAGTCATACTGTGTGATTTTCTTTGATGTCTGTTTTAACAGTAGTCTTTCATTTCTGCATTTTTACATAGCATTATGCATCTTACATTATTATTCCTTTTTAGGGAAGATTTTCAGTCTGTACCTCCAGTGTGCATCTGTTACTTCATGCCGGTTTGATTGAATCATGTTACAACTGTCTTATTTCTCCATACTGATTGGGCCTGCAAACTATTGATTTCCAGCCACAGAGTTTTATGTCCAGAGAATTAATCCATCCGTAAGACAGTATCTATCAAAAATGTTTGCTTGTGCCCTTTGATTGTGGAAATCACACATGGTAAACAGAGGTTAACGTTGTACCTCCACTACAGGGTGATGGGTATGAAAAGTAAAATACTGCCTAATTCATATGAAATTATGTTTGAAAAGTGTTTGACCTAAATTGTGGAAGAGGTGATGCAATCGGGTATCATCTGTACATTTGTTTCATGTAAAGCTTTATATGGAATTGATTGTATGATATTACTGCTCTTCATCTGCTATGGATTGTGATACCCCCACCCCTCCCTGCTTTTGAACTGCCTTTGGGGCAGTTCACAGTAATGCATTACAACAGATCAGCAAAACCATGTAATATATATTTTAATATTCCCTTGGTACAGTATATAAAACATTCGCTCAGATGACAGCTCTTCTGTCCTCAGGCGGCAGAGGTTCAGAGATAAGAGCGGATCTTTCAAGTCTTAGCTGTCACTGAGAAACATGATAAACATGAAGTGCACTGAATATTTATCTCAGTAAGATTGCCTAAAAAGCAGTTGACTCAAAGTGTTACATGTATGATTCTTAGACTATAAGAATAGATGCACACTATATCATTCTATTTGAAAATTGTTTCTATATTTGATTTGGACAAATCTTCCAACTTAAGTATTACTTCATTATAAATATGCTGTGAGACTAAGGAAGTTTTACTAAAGCTTTTCATGTCAGGAAATATTTCAGAGTAAACCTAGGGGTGATGAAAATGGAAGACACTCATGCAACCTAACAATGCAAAATCACATAGCTACAGCTCTGTCATCAGCGTTCAATTTTCATATTTATCACGTCTTGATGTTTAGTGTTTTTAGTGACACTCAGGTCTGGAATTGAATCATTTTGGAATCTTGTTTCAGTTAAGGTTGTTATTTGTGAACACTGTTCTTTTTGATATAATGTGGTCGCTTTAATCCCATGTCAATAAATATTTTAAGAAAATCCTCATAGCTTTTCTTTCTACAAACTGTACTGCTGTAGTTATGAGTTCAGAGTCAACTTGTACAAAGGCTTGCCGCTACATTGACTGACAATTGGGTAGGCCACTGTAATGTTTTGAGCCCTTGCGCTTTCACCAATCACAGGCTCTTAGTGGGCGGGCTCAGAGTGTCACTGCAGTGGCAGTGCTTGGGGAATGCGGGAAAAACGACGCAGCGCCAGAGTGCTTCTGGAGCTAGGCTTGGTAGGACGGCAGGGTAGAAGGTAAGCGGTAATTATCGAAAAAATGATGAGTTCTGTTCGTCCTCTGACATTGATACATTTCGGTAATATTGAGAAGGGCGACAGCTTATCGTCCACAGTCAATGAACCTCTCATCGTAGTGAGGATTTGTGAAATTTGGCTGTTAGCTACTGTTAGCAACTGCTAATCAAAGATGGCGACCGCACAAGCAACCGAGTAAGCAGCTGTGACGCAGTACAAAGAGGCGGGCTTCAGCCCAGTGTGGCGCCCGGTAGGATTTTGACTGGACAGCGAGATTTACACCAACTATCATTAAATAAATACAAGTAACGTTTGCCAGTGTAATCAGGATTCAGCAGCAGTGTTTGCAGTTATCGAGGCTGTGCGCACAACAGTTTGAGCCTGTCATAAGGTTGATGAGTCCCAAATATGAGAAAATGCTAACTTGACTGACCAGTTTGTCACCCACGCTTTGTTGCTACCTGCTTTTGCTGACATAATTACCCTGTTGCATCCAAATTGCATTAGCTGTTTTCCAGTTTTCCATTACTTGTTAACGTTGTACCGTTACAAATTATTACTTTCTGCTGATATGAAAGTGGGACGCTGTAATGACCTCAGACTTTTGGAGTCACACAACTTAAGGCTGCTGTGTTTACTGGGCTAGCTAAGCCACGTGGCTTCCTGAAATGAGGACAGGTGTTTATGTCATAGTAATGCAATGATCTGCACACATTTTCCTTGGTTGAATGCTTATAAGTTATAAGTTTATAAACTGCATTCAGTGTATCTTTAGTCTGTCCATACACCTAATCTCTGGGCTCTGTAAATTGAAAGCACCATATTACCAGCACTTCTGGGCTGGCCCTTCTGAGCAAAGTGGGAAAACAGACTGGAAGAGTCTATTACAATTATTTGTTTCATGAACTGTTTACACAGTAGCAGCCTAAAGTCAGTAAATTAACATTACATGCTTATACTCTTAATTTTCCAGATTTGCAATGAACAGAATACGGATCCATGTACTGCCGTCGAGCCGGGGCAGAGTAACCCAGACAGCTCGTCCACAGGAGCCTCAGGCCTGCGCCTTCACTCAGCGACCATGCTCTCAAACTCGACTGGATGGCCTGGAGTATTGCATCAAACACATCTTGGAGGACAAGAACGCCCCCTACAAACAGTGCAGCTATGTATCCACAAAGAATGGCAAGCGCTGCCCCAACGCTGCACCAAAAGTGGAGAAAAAAGATGGGTATGTTGAAAGTTGGAATTTCATTTGCTTTAACAATGCATAAAAACAATTACATTATTGAGGTCTCAAAAAATGATACTCTTAGAAAAAAAGTATGCGCTCTTTGCTTTGTCCAGACACTGTCTATATAACACACACACACACACACACACACACACACTGAATAGCCATTTTGACATGTCTCTTATGTTCTGTCTCCTCTTCCTCTTTGTCCGTTCATCAGAGTGACGTTCTGTGCAGAGCATGCTCGACGGAACGCCATGGCACTCAGAGCTCAGATGAGAAAGGCGTCCTCCGGTCCATCGCCAGAGACACTGTTGTCTCAGCTAAGTGGATACAGTCGTGCAGAAACACATGGCCTTGATGGAGGCCGCTCCGAAGCTAGCCGCATTCTAGGTACATGTTGTTCGGACTGGGAAATATATTGTTGATAGACACATCAGTCAGGGTGTGCTTTTGCTTGGGGAATCAATGTAAATATTTTGTCCTAGTCTTTGCTTTGAATTTCCCTTTCCTGCACAAGAGAGGACATTATTATTTTGTAGCGTTGCAACATTGATGGGGCTGTTTTTTATCTTGAGGTTTATTCTACATGTATGAATGTGCCTTAAATGTGAAACTGTTTTTTCCTGGTCAGATGAGGACAGTTGGAGTGAAGAGGAGCAGGGTCCACTGGTGCTGGACCAGACATGGAGAGGAGATCCTGACAGTGAGGCTGACAGCATCGACAGTGATCACGAGGATCCCCTGAAGTACGCGCTCTTATCTGACTCTCACATGTTTATTTTAGATAATGAAATTTTTCAAAGTAAACTTGGTCAGCTTTCATTCTCATATTATTGGTTCTGGGTCACAATGTCCACACCCCTCCCCTCTCCCGCTCATCCAGTTCAGTTTTTATGGCATGACTTAGACATCTGTTACTGCCCCAGGGCATTTCCTAAAAATTTGATACACCAGACTTCATTATCTCAGATTCATAGATTCACTTTTTGAATACAGGCTCAGAGTTTTATTTATTTGCACGAGGCACGCTCTGTATTGGCCTTAGTGCAAGATTCTGTAGTCAGACTTAGAGCATGACTGAGAAGTTGGGCAGAACTGTGAGATGACCTTTTTGGTGATGGTTTATGCTGTTGCAGACATGCAGGAGTGTACACAGCAGAGGAAGTGGCGCTCATCACCCGAGAAAAACTAATCAGGCTCCAGTCTCTGTACATTGACCAGTTCAAACGCCTGCAGCACCTTCTGAAGGAGAAGAAGCGTCGATACCTGCATAACCGCAAGGTGGAGCATGAGTCTCTAGGTAAGGACACACATTGTAAGTCACTGATTTGTAGCATATTTTACTTAGCTGATAGCACTTCTCCTTTAAAGACATCAACACAGTCTGTTAAGACCACGACCCCCCGGACCCACCACCACCAAACAGCCCTCAGTGATGATGTCTGTGTTCATGTTAATCACAGGGAGCAGTTTGCTGACAGGGCCTGAGGGACTGTCCTTGAAGGAGAGGGAGAACCTGAAGAAGCTCAAAGCTCTACGTCGTTACCGTCGTCGGTACGGTGTGGAAGCTCTGCTGCACCGGCAGCTCAGGGAGAGGAGACAGGCCGTCACCGAAGGAGCTCCTCAGGTAGCGGAATGGGTCATTGAAATACTTAGTTACCTATGAATTTATAACAAAAAAATTTCAAGGCAAGTTGTCTTCCAAAAATAAGTTGAACTGCTTTTATTGGCCAAACATTAAAAACAGCCTGTTGGCTTTTTAATGTAGTAAAGACTTTGATGCAAAAAGCACTGTCCACAATGCTGTGACAGAAGCCATGGTAAAAATAACCTTTCACTCAACACAAGATACTAGACACGTTAGCATGTGGGCTTTAGTTTGCTTTGAATGTAGAAGGTTGATCCTGTCATCAAAGATGTTGATTTTAACCAAATGTTAAGAGCCACAGCACAGTTAATGAGTATTGTATGTGCTTGTACTCAATATTTTGAATCAGCACTAGGCACAATGAAATTGTGAATTGTAGCTCACTAATGCAGAGAGGCAAACAGCGGGAACTGAAAGGATTTCACCTCTGATCGTGTTCTGGTATATTAAGAACTGTAATCTTGAGATTCCTTATGTGCACAGTAAATCGTAGTCCTTTAGGATGATCAAAGTGATAAATCAATAACCTTTTGAAGCCTCAGTTGGGGTTATATCATGGTTAACTGTAATGAAATTTCTTGACTTTATCTAGTGTTTTGACCTCATCTAACACAGGTTTTCTCTGTTGTAGCCATACACAAGAACAATGTACGAGAAATGCATCTCCTTCGTTGAGGGCACCCGATGCACAAATCCCTGCCTGCCGATGACACGACACTGCATATCACGTATCCTCAATGATGTGTTGAACATGGATTTGGTTGAATAAGCCAACAAGATGGTCCATTTTCTTCCAAGACACCTCTGATGTGTTTGCTTGCTAGGAATAAAAGACAAATTGAGAATTTCTGTATTTGACGCTGCAAGTTGAACCATATCTATGGTTGTAACCTATTTTCACAGTTGAATTTCAGGCTGTACTAGAAACTCAGATTATTAAGACTATTCATTTGAACTCTCCTTCACCTCTCTCCCTTGAATCATATTCAATTTGGCCCTGTTCAAGATTGGCAGCTTGCAGTAGCTGTTGGTTTCAAACAGAGCCGACATTAAGTCCTTCCTGCGGTCTGTTGGTTTTCCTAAGAGTTACGAGAGGGATAATCAATTCATTTGGAAGGAACAAAATCCTCTTCTTTCTTCATTTGAACCCCAAATCATTTAGTATACACAGTAGCTCCATCTCTTGCTTTCCATATACAACACACTCCAGCAGTTAAGACCAACTGGTATTGCAAGTATTTTTTGTATTACTGTTACTGCCAAGTTAGTTGGAAAGTGATTAATCAGAGTTCAGGAAACAGTGTTACATTGTGAACAGGCCATACAAACCCCGCTAAACAGTTGCACAAACTCATTGTACAAAACCACTCAGCCTTACCGTTTATACAGTCAAGCTCTTTGCAACTAAACAATAAGAAGCCTTATGTTGAGCCATAATTACAGTAAGCTTATTTGGATGGAGATAATTGTAGTACTTGTAATAATAGTCATCGTTTGTTCGACTAGTAAATGTTTCCTTTGAACTGTAATATCCCCTGCTGGGCACTTTTTGTTTTACTTTTGAAATGGAATTTCTTTGGCTAATTGCCGATTTCTTTCCAACATCATTACTTTCTGCACCACTACATCTTGTCGCCGTCCTTGACAATAAGACACACAGACATCTACCAGGACAGTAATCAGGTGCTTTTCAAGATGTGTCCGGGCCTGAAGGACATCCCGTGTGACCGCACCGTGCACATGGGCCAGTCCGAAGAGCCTCGCTGCCCCCTGCACCTTACCATGCCTCCCCCCATGTACCAGCCAGAGCAAGAGCCTCCGCCACAGGAGCAGCTCACCCCCGCAGCCAAAGACATGTACCTGAGCGCAGCCGAGCTTCAGCCCACAGAGAGCCTGCCGCTAGAGTTCAGTGATGTACGTTGGAGTGTTTTAGAAACCCTCATTCACCCTCTGAAGTTTGATCCTCAGACTAATTTGTAGGACTGTTGCCTGTAGCTGGCCTCTTGGATTCCTTCTGAAGCGACTTTGGCATTTTTTTGGCCTGTGATTTTAAACATCCAAGTCCTATAGTGACTCAAACTGTTATGTCTGTCAATAGACAAATGATACAGTGTGGGTCTAGCAACTCATACATTGCATTGATTATGAATTCTGCAGGTTAAGCTGTATCAGTCTGCTAAAAAAAAAATCACTTTCTGACTTATGAATTGTTATGAAATGCACTGAAGCAAATCATGATTCATTTGGACTCTTGTCACTGATTTTTTTAGAATAAATAATGTTTTAGTAATTGTTTGATTTTTTTCTTAAATGTTTCATATTGTTACATGGCTTTATCTTTTGTATATAAAATTTTGGCTACAAGTACTGAATCAACTTGTTCATTCCAGTCATGGTTTACAAACTTCAGTCAAATTGAATCATTCCAAAAATTTCAATTTGCCAACGTGTGTCAAACTGAATCTCTGGTTAATCCAAAGATTCACACACCTCACAGATTGACATATTCATCTCATATTTCTACAATTCTACTTTCTATTAAAAGAAAGTAGAATTGTGATTATTAAGTCCAAAAAAAGGCAGAGAAATGACTAATTCTCATTAGAAGTGAATTGGAGTTGAGTGTTTAACCAACTCAATGCACATTTTCCCCGTCCTGTAGGACCTGGATGTGGAGGGGGACGGCATGCAGGGCCCCCCGTCCCCCCTACAATTTGACACGGCCCTGGCCCTGGAGGACCAGACGATCAGAGCCATTGCCGAGGCACCCATGGACATCCTGACTGGAGAAGACCCCGACCAGGTCGACCTGGACACCTCAGCACAGGAACTGTCGGAAAGAGACGTGGACGCCATCATGGATGACCAGGTAGACTCCCCAACTGTTTTTCAGGATGTACAGTTTGCCCTCGAGCACAAGTCAGATGAGCAAGTTGTGATAGGAGGCAATTAGTTGGGAGTGTGTTTACATATGTTGGGTAGTGTGTTTGACATGGCAAACACTGAAATTGAAGCATTACAGAAAACAGACATTACCAATGCATTCTTTTGGCTGTTACAGGTTGAGACAAAGTGACAGTGGGTGTCTACCAGTAGCAAAGTTATTACTGCTATGTCTAAACTCCCTGTTGTTTGTGTCTAGGTGGTGTCAGAGGTGGTGGGAGGGGAAGAGGATGCCACTGAGAATTCACTTCAGGACATCGACGCTGCTGCAGTCCAGACTCCTAGATGAGAGTCTCAGCTCCTGCTCCCTCCACTAAAGAACAAGATGTTTAGTTTCCACAGACTGATGTTGAATTGACCTTACCGCCAAGCTTGATCTACAGTGTAGATCACCTTCAGAGGGATGTCCATATCCAATCCAAGCCTTTTAGACCACTGCCAATAGACTGTTAGAATATCCATACACTGATTGTAATTCTGTTTGTCATTTTGGGTGTATTTATTTAATGTTTCTGTCATCTATTTCTTTGCCTTACAGTTTATTGTATGTAACCATGTCTTTTGTTTCTCAATCTTAAGTTTGTTCACAGATATGCTCAGTAAATTGTATGTTAATAAAAGATGTACTCGTCGTCTCTTTTATGTGAAAGTCCAGTAAGCCATCCATAAATAAACTATTTTATGATACGTTTGTCGAGCTCTCTTTCTTTGTAATGATATCCTGCTGACGAGATTTATGGCGCAAGCAGAATTATTTTCGGTGCGCAGAGAATATTTAGCATTGAGAAAACCGCATATACTGGCTAGTTTTTCTAAGTATATGGTGAAGTTATGTTTGGCAGCATGGGACACGGCCTCCCTGAAAAAAAAATTTGGGGCGGGTAATGCAATTTCATGCAATGACATCACTTTTCCTCAACCCAAACACCGAACGCTGAGGGAGAGAAAGAAAGAGCGGCTGCTGCAGAGGAGAGGACACCGCTAGGAAATGAATTCAACTTATTAACGTACTGTTATTCAGAAAACTAGTGCAGTTTAATTTTTATTCACCATGGCACACCAATGTCGTCTTCGGCAATTCCCATCCAAATGAGGTGAGTTTTCGTAAACGGAAAAAATGCCATTTCATGTCCTGTAACGTTAGCTTGGTCG
Source organism: Holocentrus rufus (assembly GCA_900302615.1). Classification (NCBI taxonomy): domain Eukaryota; kingdom Metazoa; phylum Chordata; class Actinopteri; order Holocentriformes; family Holocentridae; genus Holocentrus; species Holocentrus rufus. The sequence continues at coordinate 8,465 of OMLF01003000.1, read as the reverse complement.
GGTTTGAGATGGGAGAGATTTGCTGGAATACCGACAGTGAACCTAGCATGCTTTTCATTTTCACACCAACGGAAAAGGAAACGTCCGTATGTATTAATGTTGCGTATAATGTGGGTAGTATTAGTTTGTTTTGAGTATTAAATACCCTCATGTTTCCTTTTTTTTGCCTGGTTGTGTGTCAAGGGCGTAACAGTATTGCTCATGTTGGAGGGGACCAGATTTCGGTGGAGGGTTTGGGTTTGGAGGGCCTGCCTTGTCCCCAAGAAAAAAAATAACATTTTCCTAGCACACTTCGTCCGGTTGAATGCAATGTGTATATGTGTTGTTGAACTAAATGAAACACTGGCTAAAATAAAGGCCTGTCGCAGTCCAGCCTTGTTTTTTAAGGTTGAAATCCGAAAAGGGAACATGGAAAAGGAACTGGCAACTCTGCCATGTAAGTGTAAGTCTGTACTAACGGTACATTTTCAGGTTTCACTTCACGTTAATGCAGACAGTCAGGCGTTTTATTTATATACTTATTTATTTATTTACTTATTTAGGAAATAACGTGCTTCACAGTGCAGTCTCTGTCAAAACCAGGCAGGGATTGGAGACAGAGTTAAAGTGATATTCCACCATTTTGAGTAAAAAAAGAAGAATTTCAATAGGTGTGTTACTTTGCAAGCTGTAAATATTTCTGACTGCACCAGGGGTGTAATGGAGGGTCAACCTATGTAAAACCTGTTTATCCACCTTTGATTTGCAGAATAGAGTTTTCTCACCTTTGCTGACAGACATAGGCTAAATCTTAAAAAACAAACCAGCATTTTCAGTAATGTGAGGATTATGTAAAGTAGCCTAATTGAAAAGGCATTAACCTATCAAATTAAGGTAGAGGTTTTCTGAAAATGCAAAGGTGTCTGTTTATATTGGTGTTTGTTTACCTTATGATGATCCCTGCCTGGAGGTCACAGTTTGTCCTCATTTACCACTACATCACTAGTTTGCAGCAACGTCAACCAACAACCAATTTCTGTGCATTTATTGTGCTTGGTGATGAAGTGATTCTGATAACCAGAGGTGCAAACTGTTTTCCATGCTCACACTGGGATGCAGTTAAAAATATCATAGAGGAAGTGAGCAGCACAGAGTGAGAGCAAAGCAAAATGAATGTGGTCATTGCAAATGCAGCAGGACCATGTAGTATGCAGTGTCTTTTAAGTGAATGAGCAGAATTTATATTTTTATTTGCAGTCTGAACTTGATCAGAATGTGCTGGCAGCATCACTGACCATCAACAAAAAGTAAATCAAGCAGATACCAAACTAAAATCAAGGATCACTATCATTGAATTTCCCCCATACAACAATTCAATGTCAAGAGCTATTTTAAACACAAGAAATTTGTTGAAAGTGACCTTATGTTATGCGTGTTTCATACAAAGGTTGTCAGATCTGTCTAATGGACAACATGGTTTCAAGCTCAATCTATTGTTTCGAACTAATCCAAGCTTTAAGTCTATATTATTTAGTATAAGTTATGTAATGGATTGGCACTCCTCTGGGCCGGCCTCTGAGTCAGGATTGGTGTTGAAAAAGTGTTTTGGAAACATGCTGAGACAATGCAGCTTTTCAGTGAATGTGATGCCCTCTAGATTTTCTGAATGACATTCTGATCATGAGGAGCGGATTGTTACTTTTTCACATAAAGAAGGATTTTATTTGCAATAAAACATGTAAATACCAGCAACCTCGTCAATTTGAAGGCCTACTCGGAGATGAGGAAGATTTTATAAGTTCTCAGCTTATGTTGTGTAGCTATTACAGAGTCCTTTTTGGAGCGTGCATGCCTGATGATCTGTGCCTGTTGGGTCCAGGCCAGATAAAAGCTCATTCATTGTCTCATCGCTTCTGTACAAAGACCAAGTTTTTGGACAGCAAAAGATGGAGGATTTTTTTTTCTACCCCTCGACTTGCAGTTTTACAGAAACAAAAAGAATTTAGACTGGAAAATATTTAGGTTTAACTGAAGATCTCATGAAATGCTTAATGAATATTTTAGTATTTGTGGGCCCCTAATTTTGCTTAGAAGAAAAATGACGTACCCCTCATACCATTCCAAATTATCTGTTCATGTAATTTGCAGTAGTTTGCAGTTTCCCATTTTTGGCAATTCCAAACAATTCCACATAGAAAGATTCCCTCAGAGATTAAATGGCACAAAGGGCTACAGTATATAAACCGTGACTTGCTTCGTAAACTACACCACTGGGCAAACGAGAAGGTTCAAGATCCAATAAAAGGATCAAGATATAAAATGAACAGGGAACTGATCTTGTCTGCGTTTACATTATATTATTAACATTACAGAAGTTATTCATTTACAGGTGAACTATGTTTATTCAAACTTCTGAATGTCCAAACTGAACAGTCTACCAAGAGAGCAAAAAAATCCAGCAATGGAGAATTATAGCCTGCTCTGTTGTTTGGGTGGAATTTTTGGAATTTTTCAGATGATATGTGTAGCTGAAAGCATTTAAACATGAGACGTGAAGGCCTTGAGCATTTCAGATTGCCTAGCATGTAGGTTTCACATTTGAGTCAGTTTGGTTCTGAACGTCAGGGCGTAGCAGCGCTATGAAGGTTTAATTCTTATGAATAACCTCATAGCTGCCGAGGAGACTGGATAAATGTGGTTCTACTTTATACTCCGCAGATTACATCTATGGTGTGTGTCAGTGTGTGTCTTTGTGCGAGCGCTGCGTGCGCGTTTCCAGCTTGATTGAAGTTTTGTGAAAGCTCTGTCCCAGTGCAACTTCGAGATTGCATATCCAAGCTGTGCCGCATTACATCATGAAAAGCAGAGCCAGTGACTTATTCAAGTGTAATGGGCAGTATAAGTGCTCGCTCACCCTGTTCGCCTTTAATTGTTCACAGATGTTCTGCACGCCTTTGTGTCCCACATCTTGTTGCAGCAGGCTCATATAGACACCACATACGGTCTTCAGACTTTATTATAGAGGGGAAACGCAGCAGGGAGTAAGTGTTTACAATTCGCCTGTTGGTTCTGTTAACCAAATCAGTTTTGTGATTTTTAACGCTCCCACTGGAGAGCGGCACCAGGTCCCCACAACAACATAGCTGTATCTGTTGAGACAATGACACAGGCTGCTGGAGATAATGATGTGGGCAAATTGCAGGTTACATGGAGCAAAAGACCTTCGGCATAACCGCTGACAGACGTTCAAGGTCAGTCTCCCTGTGAAATGATCACTTTATTAGGTCTTAGTCGACCGCTTTTACAAGGAGGAAAGAGCAACTGGACAGTAATTCAGTCAGTTTGATGTCTCACAGGGGTGCGCAGACAGGTCAGAGCCTCCTATCTCTCTGGTATCCACCCCGCGGACTGGCCTCCCCTCTGCATAAATGGTCACGTTTTGAAGATAGGCTAGGCTGGGGCCGGGACCCCTCCTTATCGGTTATCAGTTCAGCCCTTCATCGCCCGGCTTCTCTGATGCATGCAGGTACTGTAGTTACCATGGTTATACAGCAAAGGCACTTCTGGAGCTCGCATTAGCATCTAGAAATATTCATCAATTACCCCACGGAGTCGGGTAGAACTCACAGCAGGAGGGAAGGCTGGCTGAGATCTCCCCAAGACATCATCACGTTCACTGCTGATCTCTCTCTCTCTCACACACACACACACACAATGCAGATATTTAGATGAAAGGAATTATCGTTGCCTGCATTGTTTTCCCCCCACAGCCTTTTGTTTTCTTCCTTTTGAACTCACAAGCCACCTCACCTCAAAGCTGTTGGTGCTTATTTGTATGCATGTCAACTGGAATCCTAGCTAAAGAAGTTACTAAGAACAACTTAAACCCTTGGCCCTGTGTGTGTGTTTTTTTTTTCTCTTTACACAAACTGTCTTGGAGCCTGCTGTGTAGAATATGGTCTCTGAAATATGTATGATTGAATATGCTTCAGGAATTCTAATAGTGTGCGAGTGCAGAGCTACCACCAAATGCAGAGGACTCATTCAAAATCCACCCTACAGAGGAATCCGTGGTCACACAAACATTGAAGTTGGCAAAACACTGCTTTAGCTGCAGCTGTAACAAACATTCAATTCATCAGTCTGGCCAGAGAAAATATGGCTTGGAATGTAGCTTTAATCAATTCAAGCAAGCCAGGTCACTACCTCATCCTGTTTGGTCAAAAAGGGACTAAATGGCCCTAATTTTGTTCAGCTATACGTAAGAGCAATCTGTGAGATCCTGAAGTCAAATTTTCATTGAGTGCAATGTATAATAACCGGGGTTAAGACCACTTAGGTAAAGAATAACACCTACAGTGCTTTGTCTATTTTAGGCTGTCTTGTATCCTCTGTATTGAACAGTCTTCCTTTGTGCACTCCTGCAGTTTATTTTCATTTGTCTTAAAATAAGTTGTTATTGAAGAGCTGTTTGCGCACCCCCTCCCCCCACT
>OMLF01002990.1:7286-30020 GCA_900302615.1 Holocentrus rufus | reverse complement strand
TCATTTATTTAAAAAAAAAAAAAAAAAAAAAAAAAAAGTCTTGTCTTACTTTAAGCGGCTTTAACCTCCATGGAGGGATGAGCAAGTGGGTTTGTGCAGAAGTTGGTCCTGATTGCCACAGTTTTAACTTCTTTGAACTCCAGCTTCACTCTCTCTCCTGTAAATGAACTTGTTATCACAGAAGATGACGGAGCATTTAAAAAAGCACCCCGTGAAAAATAAAATACCTAAGATGCTGCATTAGCTCTAATAAAAATTTGTTACTCAATGATAAATGCTTAGCATTGTTGGAGAACACGACATCTGTTTTACACAAATTGATAACTCTTCCACTTAACATGATTAGGAGAGGTAATTTTATTAGAATGATGTGGTTCCCTGAGTTCCTTTATGTTTTTTCATCAATACCAATTACTCTCCTAAAAACCTGCTTTAAGAAAGTTAATTTAGCTATGGCAGATTTAAGCTGGGCTAACAAAATTCGTAGACTAAAAAGAAAGCTCCTTTATTTGCCCAGGTCACAATTTACCCTGGTCTTTAATTTACCATAGATAAATTGGAGATATGGAGGTATCAGTTGGCAGCACAAAGGTTCTATTTTCATCATGTGATCAAATCATCATAAGGAGAGCAGTGAATTAACATAAAAAAAAATCTCTCTTTTTTAGTTTTCCAAGTCGTCGAACTAAAAATACATTACATGTATTTATTAACAGTATTGAATATTAAACTCAATTGAAGAATGATGTCATAGAAACTAGCATGGTTCCCATGGAGACAAAACTTTGCAATAACCGATGGATACACAAACCGGGAAAATAAAGGAACACAAACTCAGAGTTAATATATATTAAAATAATTCCATTTAATTAACTACAGTAAAACCTGTAGTTAACGTAGCACTGAAAGTTTTAGATATAGTCAGATTAAAGTTATATTTGTCAAAACTTTGAGACTGAAAATCAGGCTGGTAAAGGTTTATTGAAATAACATTGTAAAGATGTGAAATTACATTTAAATCAAACATTACATATAAACAATAAGCAAGATATATTGTTCTCTATCAAAGGATTTATGATCCTGCACTGGCATAAAAAAGAAATACTGTAAGCTACAGGAATAATGACCTAAATAGGAGAGATCTAACAGGGAAATGGAATCAGTGCCTTGCATTTGCAAAGGGTATCACAGCAGGTAAATGTTTGCAATCAATAAAAAATGAGCTAGAGCCAAGATTAAAAAAAAAATACTGCAAGTGGAATGACTGTTGCTATAAATGTAAGAAACGTAGACTTAATGCACTCCTGTAGAGATTGAGAAAGAGGATTTTAAGGAAAGATCTGAAGAATTAGTTATCCACAGTTTTGAAGCATAGCATTTCTATGAACCCCTCACTCTGCTTACTATGGGATACAACATACATATGATAAAATTGTGAGATATCGTGTGTGTGTAAACATTTTGTTTTCAGCTTACGTGTTGCTAAAATTTGCTGTTACTGCACCAGAAAGCCGATTAAGTGCCCAAGATTTCAGTTAAGGAAGTATTCCATGAAATTTTATCTGAATAATGAAAGAAGCATTGGAAAGAATACAATTAGATAGTTTGTTTGTTTATATTTGGATGAGGCTACTGTGACTCCCTTCATACCAGGCTGCCCATTTTATGTGAGGGAGAACGGATATTGTTCTGTGAATTGGTTACCTTCCCATGAGCATTTGTTTTGTTCTATTATTGATAAATCACTTTCCTGTAACAAGGCATGCTTTGGAAATAGCTTTATCTTCTTTGCTAACGATCAGCAAATTTCCCCCTGCCTGTTTTTTTCCCCCTCACTCAAGGTTGCCGTTATAGTCTGCTGAATCACTGCCAATGTTCTCGTCTTGCAATGTTTGAAATACATTTTCATGCAAGTTTACATAGCCTAATGAGCTGGTTTAATTAAAGGCCTAAAATCTCCCTGGATGCACTGGAAAGTGTTCTTTCTTTCTGAAAGAACACTTAGAAAAATCTATTCTGTTTTATGTATATATCTTTTCTCTTCTGAGGTTGCACAAGGAAAGCAAAGAGGGCAGGAGATTTGTTTATTTTAATCAAATAATTTTGTTATAGCGGCAGCAGATTTGTTTATTTCAATCTAATTAATTAATTTTCTTGTTGTTTTTCTTGTTTTTTGTTCTCACAAGTCTGGTCAGGTACACATTTTCTGTCATCTCTGCCTCTATAGTGAATGGATAAATTTGTTCACTCTATCTCTCTATGGTTAACACATTCTAATTAGAGTTTTATTCTAACTCTGTTGCTGCTCCTCTTATTCTATCATACTTGTCTGTAATTTCAGACAACAAGGAAGAAAGACCCTGCATCAAACTCTACTGGGCTACTGACTAGGACTGTTGTCACCCATTTTATTTCTCGAGTGCTGGGTGCTGTCATTTTTAAAGACTGGCGATGTGCGCCCTCTGCTGCCTCCTGTTGGCATAGCTCCCCTGAAAGAGGCCTCATGTCAAAGAGTGTGATCACACCTCATCCATCACCAGCCAAATTAAAATGAGCTTAGGGAAACGGGGAACACACCTGTGCCCGTTTTCAGTTGGCAGGAATCAACTGTTCCCTACGTTCTGGTTAACATAGCAATGATTTGCTTGCGAGGCATGTTGATAAATTGTCAAATTGTTGGTGAGATCACAGAAGGGGGATTTACTTTGACTCCTGTGTCAATATTTGTGTGGAATTTGCGCGAAGCGCAGTTTTGTCGTCTGGCACGCGGAACGATGTTGTGCAAAGTCAAACCGTGATGGTGAAACATCCGCCATCCCATGCCGGCTTGGGAGTTTTCCCCCCATAACACTGATGTGAGAGTTATCGAACACCGGCAGCAAATGTGTCTGTGATAGCGGGGAAGTGATGCATGCATTAGCTGCAGACTCTTGAGGAGATTTTTCATGCACTACAGATCTGGGCTGGAGTTAATGGGAGCTGTGAGGCGAGCACCACCTAGAATAATGACTAGCAAATGGGCTGAAATGGTAAACAATATATCAAATGAAAGGAGACAGACCCACACCACGACGAGATGGGGTAAAAGCTTTATAATAATGCCGTGATCAGCTCTGATTTTACACGGATGCTATGCTTTGAGAAATGACTTGTCAAATTTAAAAATCAATGCTGATCCTGCATACCCACCGCCAAAATGAGCTTGAATTTACTGTTTTTATTATTTTGTGTGTTGGTATGAATTGCCATATAGCATAAAGAAGAGCTTCAAAGGCTGAAAAACATCAAGTATATCTGTAATTTAGTTGTCCCTCCTCTGTGAATTCATTTTTAAATTCACATAGTTTCATCTCACATGTAAATCCGGTTCCTTCACTCACAAAGTTATTCAAAGATTTCTTTACAAGCTAATCACGAATTCTGACACAATCTACCACATGCAGCCTTTCGTCCAAATGTTACTTCTGTACTTTTCTGATTGTTGTTTCTTTCTGTTAACCTTCAGCCAGCGTTGGCAAATTTACTTGCAAAAATTTACAGATGAGATTAGATGATTAGATGAAACTTTAATGATGCCCACAGGGAAAATTGGGTCACCCGCAGCAGCAAAGAAAAGGAAATTGGGAAGAACAAGACAACCAGAGGCTACTGAGAGCGATAAAAACAAACAATTACAGCAGCCAAACATGCAGAAGATAGTCAGTGGATAAATAAATAAAGTCTCTTCATTGCTATGTGTACAGATGGGAGAACAAATACATAGAAATGTGTCCCGATGTGCAAATAAGCGCTGTAAAACAGTCATATTATCAGACTGACAAAGGCACCATATGAGTCTTGACATGGAAATGTGCATGCTGTATAGATGGGCTTCAGTATGAATTCAATCAACAAATAGATTATGTGTTTATGACATTTTGACTGATTGTGAAAGCATTTTTGTTATTTTGTTGTGGCTTCTATCTATCTCTATCACAGTATCATAATGTTAACTGACTTACTGCTTACTAATAATCCAAGAGCAAGCATTAATTTATTTGCCATTTGTGATAAAAATACAAAAATACACTGGAATTTGGTATGGCACAAGGGAGAAAGGCAAAATATAGAATTTGCATCAAGTACAACTAAAATTGGACAGTAATGAAAAACAAAAATATTTAGTATGATGCACAAGTGCACAAGTGCAAAGGAGCATTTGAGGGCATGTACAGTTAGTTTGCAGTAAAGAGTAAAGATGTTCAGGCCTCAGATTTTAAATGATTGCTTTTTGCTTTTCAGTGAAATAGAGGTTAAAAATGAAGCAGTTTTGGTTAAAAGTCCTTTGGCTGCAAAACGGATGAGAACATCAGCCAATGTTGCAAACCGACCGCTCCAAAAAAAAAATCTGACAGATGGCAGCATGTGAAATCACTGCGTAGAGTGGGCAGCTCTGTATTCTGGTCAAGCAAGTCGAGAAAATGGAATCAGCTGATTCAAAGACAGTGATTTCCAGGTGCTCCCTTGAGATTTGGTTTGTTTTGTTTTGTTTTTGTTATGATACTCTGCTGGGTTCATTTCGTTACACCGTAGAGTGACATTTCAATGCCCAGATGGAATTGCTGAAAGACCTGCAGAAAGGTAAGTGACAGCATAAGTCAGTCAGTGGTATATTTTGATAGGACCAACAGAAATTGTCTTGTGGCATGACTTCAGTAACATTCCTAGAGACATCATGCACAGTGCAACCCAGCTTAAAGTGACACGTTATGTCTGGGCATCAGCGTGGGTTATTATTTCTATTGCTTGTGAGCAAAAGAACATCACAACCAAGGCTAATAAGTTTGCTATCACACAGCCAAACAGTCCACACTGATCAATTATTGATGTGCATTAGCAAGGCTTTTGCCAAGAGACGGGATGATCATACAGTTGAAACCTTACAAAGACTGCCTGTAAGTCAATTACAGGCTAGCATAAGCTGCACCACAGATTTGTCGATACTGTTGCAGTTCCTACCGGTTGACAATGTCGGTCAATAAGAGAAAGACTGCTTAATGCCCCTTTGATTTTTTTCCATGCGAGTTTGTTGTATTTACTTTCCTCTTCTCCCCCTTTTTCTCTCCATGCGTTAGTTTATTCATGAGAGCACTTTAAACATCACATTAGTCAGTCTACTGTACAATCAGTGATATGAAATGGAGTGGAAAGCCTGGTTCAAAACCCTTTGTTCGATACTCTCAGGACAAGCAGAAACAAACCACAATCAATACATGATGAAGTCAATACACAACATGAAATTGCAACAAGTCTCTCTCAAACACGAGGCACATCTTTAGAGTGAATTGCACCTGGGGCAGTAACAGGTGTCAATGATCCTGAGACAAAAAAACAACTACATTTTGATTATATTACCGATATTGCCAGAGTTTCGAAAATGCAAATCATTGTTGTAGTGCACAAATGATGGTGAGACCAAGATGTGAAAACAGTGTGTCAGGCATGATGCTGTTAGGCAAAATAAATAAATAAATAAATTTTTTCAGAAACATATTTGGAATGGACCCCAAAGTGTGACACACTACATTTGGTCATGCCACCATCAGGCCAACCTTGCAGTAGTAACTATTTTTAAACCTTTTTCCTGCAAAGTTGCCACCAAATTTCACACTCAGCCACAGGCTGTCCGGGCTTATCTGCTGCCCTGGGCAAGATCATGAACACCAACACAACCCCACCAACAACTACTGCCTGTTGAATTCAAAAAAAAAAAATCTGCGCTTTAAGATTCAGGTACAAACAATAAAAAAAATCTTCATTTCAAATCATGACCATGGCATTGCACGGTTATAATCAATTGACTCCATCCTTTCTATCATTATTCATCAGCCTGAGAAGCTTCTATTTTGTGAAATACCATGTAAAAACACGGGGCACGTTGGGTTACTTTCTGTGTTTTGAAAACTTTTACTACAGTGCTGTGCAGTACCTTCTGACACATAACCCTCCCCAGCTCCCAAGTCACTGAGCGCTCGCGTCTCCACGGAGCAGGAGGACGAGCGCAGCAGTGCAGCAAAGTTGAAGGGGTGCACAGCTTGGAAGGAACTACTTTGAAATTAATATTATGAGAATGAATAAAACAGCACTCTGCTGCAGTGTACCGTCCCTAGGCAGCTGCTGCCGTTTGCGGCTGCTTATATTGCCGATGCCACGGACTACCTACAGAGTAAATGCCAGCGTAATCTTCTGTGTCAAAGAATTTTGAAACTTGGCCTTGTGGCCCAAAAGAAGTTTACGGTCAAGACACACAAACAGGAAAGGAGGCGTATATTCTAAATGTTTAAACCCGCACCATCCAAACCTCACATGGGTCTGCCTGCTTGCAGACAGCCTCAAACTGTGTCAGATCACATTCGGCCCTGCTGAATAGCATCATCATCATCATCATAACAAATTTTCAGCTTTTCAAATGGCATTATGTCTGGCACCATTTCACCTGCAGTTTCAGGACTCAAAAACTTCTATCTTTGAAAAGCAGAACTTTTCCATAATGATGAACCAAGCTTATATTCTCACTGTCAAAATACTTTGCTCCATGGGCTTAAACCTCACTAATCTCCACTTGCAGCTGAAGTTATTATAAGAGTTTTACAAAGTCTAATGTGCAAATTATCAGTGAACTCGCTGCTTCCTTTACTTGTTCTAATCTCTCTGAAGTATACTGATGTTTTTAAATTACAATGGAAGCAAACAATTCAGTAATATAATAAACAGTTGAAATACACCAGGAATACGTGATGCTGACTGTAGCGTAGTCTCTACTGCCCCTCTCTAAACTACACTGTTATAACACGGGCTCACAAGTACTTTCACAACCAGACATGTGCTGTCTGTGAGAGACAGCAGGGTATCCTCAAATGCCCTGAATCCACAATGACATCTTGTGATTTTGTTCCTAATCTGGTTCAACGATTTGGCCAGCCAATGGGGGACTGTATTAAGTATGGCTGCTCCAAGTAATGAGATCTTTCAGGCCTCCTAATCTACCCCACAATGCAAAGCACCAAACACTCTTTGCTAACATTACTGCATTCACAAACTGAAACACTGGCCTGGTGATGGTACAAAGGGAAACGTCATGGGGTCACGAAAATGAATAGAGCTCCACCTCTAGGGGTCATGAGTGTGCAGACAGCAAATTCAAAGAAAAGATTCAAATAAAAACTGTTATCACGTCATTACAAAGATCTTCGGGGCAAATCCATAGTATGTCCAACCTGTTGTTGTTGCTGGAGAATATTCATAACTCACTTCAATGTTTTGATCATTCATTACAAGAGCCAAAGTTGGAATCAAGGCAAACAGACACGGAAACAGAATTACCCCAAAAGGAAGAGGAGAGCAGCAAAAAACGCAGCTGCTTAGATGGGGTTAGAGTTAGGGTTCAGATCATGTAATAATTATTAGAATTTTTTATTTTTTTATTTATTCATTTATTTTTAAGATACTGATCCATATTGATGTTCTTGTAAAGCTGCTTGCCTTGGACAAGATGTACAGTAATAAGTGTGGAAATACATCCATCTTATTGACCTAAGCTGCAAACCGGAGCTGTAAATTGGAAGAGAACTGAGAGTCCATTAGGAATCTCCACGAGGTGAAATGCTGCATTGCCTCGATGCAACTCTGTGGGAAACTGTTGGGAAATCATACATAGGAAATGATGCATCAAAACTGAAGAGCAGTGTTCGCTCCATCCGAGCTTTTGGCGCTATGTGCTGCACGCTAAAACGCCACAGACCGGCCGGGCTGGTAAACATGATCGTGCCGTGCGCCACTAACTGACATCACCTTAAGCAATTTCTGGGGACCGAAGTTCTAACGGCGTCCAGAGAATTACTTCTCGCTGCCAGCAACGTGCAGGGTTGCCAAGATTTAAGTTTTATATAAACAGTTTCAGCTCATCTTGCCACTGCCTACAGTGTCTCTCGACTTGCACTATATCCCACATCACTCACGTCTTCGACCTGACTCAGCTGTGTTGTTCTCCTCGGCCCACTTTTCACAGAGCCCCTGTGTGTAATCTCATTATCGACTTGCCAGTGGAAAAAGGATTTATTTAATGTATTTGAGGAACAAACCACCAGAGGCTTAAAAACAATGCCCCAGGGGGTTCTGGATGATGTCTTTTTTTCCTTTTTTTGTGCATTGTTTCATTAAGCCACTTCAAGCCAAAAGCTAAGTCTATTTTGCTCTCATCAGTTTCATATGTGATGCCTCCGTGGCATATGTTCCAGCGGAGTGAACGGCTCTAATCTTCAGAGGGAGGGATGAAACCTGGAAGAACAAATATGAGGTGATTAACTCATAGCCACTTTATTCCCCTTCAGTCATTTCGCAGCACCTGGCGACAACTCCCACAATGCCGCTCTCTGTTCCCCCCATAGATTTTCAGCATTAATTCCAGATTAGAGAAATGGCTGCGTTGGTTTCCCTCAAGACACTAACGCTCCTATTTAGCATCTCGCTGGATAGCTGTCGGTGCAGGGTGGAATGAAATTGAAAGTTGTGTTTGTGTGTGTGTGTGTGTGTGTGTCTGTGTGTGTGAGTTAATTGTCAGGGGTTAATGGGTGAAAGGTCTGCTTGTTTCCAGACATAGAAGCAACCAGAACCGTAGACTCCTGTCTCAGCCGGATCTGCAGTAAAGCAGATCACTGTATAGAAGCCTTGACTAAGAGGATTGGAGAGAAAGGCACTTCATGGATATCTTATCCCTCCGCTTTTAAACTAGACGTCTAATTGGCCCATCTGTGCTTTCAATTTGAGCATTTGTGGATTCACTGTGTTGTTACACATGGTTGATATGTTAACTTTTGCGAAAGTAAAGATCAGTTTTCATATAAATAAACACCCGTTTTGCTACTATTCATCACTGATTAATATAATACAACAGTGATTCAAGCTATACCCAGATGAGAAAGGCTTTTACAGTTGTTCTTCAAAGGTCTCTTCTGAGAAAACCCCTCTGCTGCACAGGAAGTCATGATGTCCTCTACGTTTCCAATTTGTTTGTTATAAATAGAGGAAGAAGCGGGTAGGCAGCATGCACATGTTTAACTATGGCTGAGGAGACAAAGAAAAGAACGCCACCTACAGAAAGTGAAACTTCATCAGCAGAAGATTCAAGGGAAAAGATGTCCCAGCACTGAACTGAACTGTTTGACAGACAAAAAAAGTGAAGACCAAAAAAAAAAATGGTGGATTATTAGTGCAGTATTATGAAAACGTGATCAAATTGGGAGTCCATGGGTGCAATTCATTTTATAGTTAATTTTGCTCCTTTAGAGTATTATTAAAATGAAGTGGTATTCATGCTTGCCTATTTCTGTGGAAGGGGTTCCAAGGGCCTCTTTAGTCTCACCATTAGAATGATGAATGACAGTTTTACACTTAGCCATCACACTTTGGTTCCTGAATTAACAAGGCGGTTTGACTGAAACTGCATTCATACGATATTGGAAAACCATTTCCAATGATTGAAATTCTGCATTTAAGTGTTCATGGGTCAAATATTCCCGGCACAATTATGGCCTTTTACAGTACTACTGTCCATCCATCCATTCATCTATCCATTTTCTATACTCGCTGATTCCTAATCAGGGTCGCAAGTGGGCTGGAGCCTATCCCAGCATGCTTTGGGCAGAAAGTAGAGAAATACCCTGTATGTACAGTACATGCTACAGGAAACTTGCCAGAACACAATCTAACAGAAAAAAATTGTTGCAATTATAAGTGGACTTCTCACAGTGCCACACAGGGTTAAAACTCATGCCTGATATCCAGAACCACTTCAACACTCATTAGAAAACATCGTCCTTGACAAGAGCTGTACACCAACATGTAACAGTGATTCAATTTGCAAACAACTGATGAAAATGAGCTGTCAAGAGTGATGTATTTTCTATAGAATATTTTCTTAACTTTGCTTTCTTTAGTTTGCATTTGGAAAAGCATTACCATTCACACTATTTTCAGTATATATTATTAATATTGCAACCTGGATGCGTGATATGCTGAATCCTCATATAATACATGCTGTTGTACTCTTTATGACTGAAACACTGTAATACAGCAGCTACTCCCAGAGGACTTTGCTAACTCAGTAACACATCCTTTAGGTAACAACTCATTACATTGTAGCCTTACACAAGGAGGAGTTTGTGAAATTTTACAAAACTGCTTGTGCGCTGATCATCCACCAGAGGGCACTCCTGGTAAAGCTTTGAGGATGGTCTGGTCAAGTTTAAAGAGGAAAACACAAGTAGGACCACCGAACTTTACCCTGGTTTTATAATGTGGAATATTGTTGACATTGTATCCACCTAAATAAGATGTTAGCAACATTACGATATGGGTTTTTGCCTAAAAATACAAGCTGTCTCATGTTTATTAAGGTTCACTGAACACTACAGTCACAGAAGCATGTAAAGTTCCTTCTCAGAATTGCTGGATTAATCCAGGATAGGTGAGGGTCCACACTTTAGAAACTATGTGGAGTTATAAAACAGAGATGAGATAAAGTGAAAGGGGTGAAGGCAAAAAAGATTCTGTAGGGGGGTGGGAAGTGTGTGTTTGTGTGTTTGTGAGGACACACTGCTGTGCAACCAACATATGACATTAACTTCTATGGTGTTATACAGCTTCTCTGTATGATTTCAATATTATCAAACCCACGCTGCAAGAAACTTACAAGATCTGAGTTTTACAACCCTTTATGTGGTGCATTATATCTCACTGTCACGCAGATAATACTGGATATACATATTGTTAGCCTATTATGGAATACAGTGCTTTCAAACTGATGGTCAGGACTTCTTGCAGATGAACTACTTACGGAAGGGCTGTTGTTTACTGGACTGAATGAGTAAAGTGTTTTACTCCTATACAAAAATAAATAAATTAATTAATTAAAAAAAAAAACTAATGAGCAAAAATGTTGTAGAGCTTAAAATTATCCTCATGTCTTCAAAAGGTATTCGGTAAAAATAATTAATTCACAGTGGAGAAAATCAGTGAGGCAATCTGATACAAAACATCCTGTAATATTGTAAAATGTTTAACAACCATTAAGTCTTTAATTGCTATTTCTGTATTTGGACTTTGTAGAAGTACATGGCTCTATCCTTTTTTCTTATTAAAATTGAGCTATCCACACATTCATGGTCTTGTCATCTTACATCAGTATAGTTGTGCATTATCTGACAAAAAAGCACATTAAAAACAGAAAAAAAATACGATTTTAAGCAGAAAGGGTCTTTAACACTTGAAGAACTGAAACTCAATGCTCAAGTCAACTCAAGACTTAAGATCTAATGAAAAATAAAAATATAACAACATAAAACAGTGATTTGATGTTGTGTTATGTGGTTATATGGTGTTGTGTTAATATTTTGACAGTAACTGCCACATGTGGTTGATTTTGACACTGGCTGTTATGCAACCATGAATACTGTACTTGACCTCATCCACAGTGGCAAATTGTACAACAAAAATTGTAATCTTCACAGAGCTGTCATTAAATTATTAGACTGTCAAATGCGTTTTTATGACAAGGTCATAAACAGTTTTGACTAAAGACATGAAAAAATAGATACAACTGGTATTGCAATATTATTATTATTTTTTTTTTTTACAAAACTTCTTATACTTACACTGTACACTTTAATACACTGTATTAAGTAAATACACTGCTAATTTTCTTTTAATAAATTGAATTAAATAGCTTTAAGTCAGTTTTTACCCTATTTATCATGCAATATCTTGAACATTTTACTAGTCTTCACAGCTGCAATGCAGTAGGTTGTATATTAAGCTCTACATCAGTCAGTTCTACAGAGTACTGCAGTGTATTGTGATACATATCATATCTTTTTTTTTTTTACATTTTTTCATTTATAAAGAAATAAACATAAATAAACAGCCCTAGTTTTGATTCTTTATAAACATGTCAGTAAGCATTAGTACACCCTAAAATACTTGTTTGTTCCTACCCTGACCAAAAGGAGCATTTCCTAAATTAGCGCCTCTACCGGCGGTAGGCAATGTAGTAGAAGGAGCGAGAAAGTCAGAGTAGGGAGGAGGCTGGGTCGGTCAATGGACTGACAAAACACGGGACTTTCACGCGGCAAACCCCTGTTAAGAGTCCCGAGTGAAGTGAGAGGCTTTAATTGATTACAGGCAAAAGATCAAATGCAATCTTGAAGACAAAAAAAATTTGCAACATGATGAAAAAAAAAATTTGCCCACATGTTAATCCTCAATTAATCTTTTTTTGTTAACAGGCTACTTAAATGAACAAAAAACTCTAATGCAATAAAGGGAAAAGGACAATATTTCCGCTGGGAATGTGCAGTCTGCAGTGAATGCATTTTGTAATATTTGACATGAACTGACAGAACAAGCAAACAAATAATTCCCCACAGGATTCATGTATTGATCCACATTTTTTTAACTGTTAAAATTTTGCAATTAACAGAGCAATCTGATAAAAAAACATGGAAGGGAACAAACAAACAAACAAACAAACAAAAATGACAATAATAATAATAATCCAGAGGTTTTTTTTTTTGACAATTATGACTGGTATTTCATGAAATACAAGAAAATCTTGTAATTATGAGAAAAATATCACTAATTTAGAGTGGTGTAGCAGAGCAACAATTAAGATCAAAACACTACAATAATCTAGTAGCAAAATAGCCTGGAGGGAGATAGCTGCCATTCCATTCCTAGCTAGCCAGCTACATAGACTAATTATACCTACTGCTGGTAAGTGGCTGGTTGTCATGGCACATGTCACCTTAATGTCCTCGCTTTTAAATGTGGTCATGTTTCCTTATTGAATAGTACTTCATGTTTGTGAAGCATTTTATTCTCGGTTTGGTGCACATTAACACACTAGCAAACTGAACTACTGAGTGAATTGAACCAATAGGTTTCATTTCAATATCGTTCAGTTCAGTTCTCGTTCATGACAATGATAACTGAATCAATGAGGGCGTTTTAAAAGAAGAATATGTGGGAAGTGTGGATGAGCCCATTTTTTGGAAAGTAATCAGCCAAGTACTGAAGTCACTTCCAAAGTAGACAGATTATAATTTAAACATTCAGAAATATATGAAACCGAGCCCCAATTATTAATCAATCTGCTGCAGGGATGTCATTTGTACTGGGCAGAATCCTACAAGAATGGGACTAACAAGATATTAGCGCCATTAGCGCATCTAAACACTTATGCCCATGGCTCAAGGCAAGCTAACTATCAAGAAACTAGGAATTTAAATATTGATGGCAGACATTATAGCTGCTAGAGTCAAAAATGTTCAGCGTGTTCAGATACATATCTGTGCAAAGTTTCACATCTCTACAACGGCAGAACAGGACTGAGCCTTAAGACTTTAAGGGACACTTGCAACTTTTACCTCAAAGAAAAAGGTGCAAGTATCCTTCAAAGTCAAGTAGAACCTGCTTGCTCCTGGGTACAAATGAGGTGACACCTCTTTTTGTTTTGAACCAGGAACCGGCATCCAGAAGGGAGGATGCTCAGGACATTGATGGTCAGAAACTGTGATAGTGCAAGGATGGTACAAGCCACATGGTCAAACTTAGAGGGGCTGATCCTCATCCCAAACTGTGTCTCATCTGGCTGCAACGCTCATCAAAGATCATAATCTGACTAAACATAGAAGGATGATGTCATCTGCAAACAGTACAGACGCCACATTAATGCAGACATACTAGACTCCCTGATGACCTTGACTGCGTAGCTTTTGCTTATAAATATATTTAAATGAAAACATTTTAACACACACCTGAGGCCAATCATTTTAGGATATATAATGGAAGATGGATGAGTCTGAGAGATACAACTCATATGTCTCACCTAGACAATCATCTCACCTGAACTGACTAGCTACTAGCTACTGAAGGCAAGTGTTACTACTGAGGGTGATTATTACTGCTCTGTCCTTACTGTTAGTGGAACAGCACAGATTGGATTTTCATCTGCATGTTGGCTACTTTCGTGTTTTGTTAATGTTATTGTTACTGTAATCTCATTCAACTCCATTACAGGAGTTACTTTGTTATGCAGACTGCATTGCTAATGATAAATCTGGGGAACAGCAGCAAAACGTATGATAATATTGACCAATATGTGTTTTTAAAGGCCCATTCCAACATCAACACTTGTTCTGTTAAGCTGCCCGTAGCTTGCTGAACTGTGGAGCATTCTCCTATTTTATTATCCTTAGTCAAAATGACCATTATCAGATGTAGTTGACCTAACTCTATGAATAATGCTGCGTTTAATAACACTATTGTGGGGCCAATTTTAGAGAGACGATTGGTAAATATTTTGGTATTAAAATGTCAACAAGTGCTCAAAATTTTCCTTTCTTTTTTCTTTCTTTTGTTTTTAGATTGGCATAATCTGCTTTATACACATTTGTTTTTGTGCTCAAAGTGTGATTTTGGGACCAGTTCTGCCACGATATTGAAATGAATTGGAGATACAAATCCAGTATTCTGGATTAGCAGCCCAGAGAAGCAACAAATGAAGATATTTTACCACCATGTGGACTCAGATCACATCCAGGTAACTATACAACCCAACACTACCAAAGTTCAAATGTGCTTTAAAGGGCAAAACTGTCATCATGATCAGCTACATATAGTACCAAGTTTCGCATCTTAACTACTAATAGGATGGTGGGGCTGAGGCTAAGACTATATGGGACCTTATTATAGTGCCTGCTCTGGTGCAACTACTGTATATTTTTGTATCTTGGTAGCGACTGACTTTGCTATCTATATACCAAAACTGAGAAAATGTTATTGACGTAAGGACAAGTTTTCAGTCAAAATACAGGAAAAATATAATAATAGAAATACTAGCATAACAACAGATTTCTGTTTTGCAAAGGAACCCAAAATAATGCTTGAACCTTCTTGGAGCAACAAATGGGCTGACTCTTTCACATTTTTCTTCAATGCAGTTAAGCTTACCTACTCAAAGCAAAACAGAGCAAGGCACATGACTTGCACTGGAAACAAGTATCTCCCCTCTTTTGCAGATTTAGTTTCATTTATTCTAATAAAGGTGCAGTTAAAAATTGGAGTGTTAGTGATGGATGGACAGACTCAGTTAGCAAAGAGCAAGAGCTTCTTTTTAGAGCTGCCACTTTTCAACGTTCATCAATCATACAGGGAGAAATACATTGTAGAAGACTGAGATAGCTTTTATTCCACTAGCAGTGCCAGAAAGTCAATGCAGCCACAAGACAAGACCCAATTCAAGGCCATATTTTGACTAAGAATGACTTGCACATTTCTTGTCTAGCAGCAAAACTGGGTACACTGAAACTGTCAATGACAACACTTCATCACAAAATAACTCTTGGAATGCACTGAATGTGACAGACTGATGATACAGAGCAGTGTAAGAGGCTGTTATTTTGACTTCAAGATAGACATTTTTCTTTCTCTTCGGGACTGGATGGGTAATGGACTGGATGGTGGACTGCACTGTAACATCAGTGGAGGCTGAAAACAATACAGACCAGCGTCTCTCTCAACATGTCACGTCTCTTTCACAGCCTTCATCACAATCATCCCTACCTTAACCCATCATCACAAACATCATCATCACGACTGTTAGCTCTCCACATTTGATCTGCACAGGAAACACCACTGATAGCCCTCTGCCACTCAGCATCTCGTCGCTTTTCTTGGTCATGGCAAAGCTTTGGAAGATGTGTTGGATTGAGTGCTTCAAATAAATGTCAATTTAACTTGCATGTGAAAACTAAAGCAGATATTTTGTCAATAATTCAAATTCAATCAATGCTATTTTTTAAAGTTAAATGAATGTAAATGCCCCCGCTCACCCACCCACACACACACACACCCAACTGCCAGGAACTTTCCATTGTGCTTGGCTGTTTCCAAAATAACGCCTGTAGTCTAATTTAACTCATTTGCATTTTTATCAGGGGGTTTAGCAGAGAAGACAGATGGAAATTAAACAAACGTGAGCAAATGGAACAACTAATTGATAAATCAAAATCAATATTGCTTTTGTTTTAGACTGTTATGTACACACTAATGGGGCTTTCATTTACAAATTATCCATATACATTATGGAAAAAAGATTGGTCTCAGTTCGCAGGGTAAACTTAAAACCATAATTTGCTAATTAGCTCAAATATGAAACAGTAGTGGTATTTAAGTTGCATGTGTTAAATCTGCTCACAATCTAACAGGTCATGAGCTTTGAATTATAAGGTTCTATGTTAATGGAGTGCAGTTCTGAAACATATTTGATATCCACTACCAGCAAACAAAACTGATATGTACTTCTATCTTCTTGAATATGTAACCCCCAAGGGTTCTTATAAAAATAACATATGAATATACAGATAACTTAATTCTGATTAAAACAAAAAAGTCAATATAACCTTTTAAATCTAAGCGCAGGCTGTGATCACTTAAGGTCGTAATATTTCAGGCAAAAATTTCACTATACATTAGTTGTATTTACATACTCCAGGCAAGAGTGAGAGTGCACAGCATCAATAGGCCTGCTGCTTGTAACGCCATAATGGTGGAATTATATAAATGATTGTCCAAGAGCCATAGCAACCCACCTATATGATTCTCAACAGCAAGCAGCAGTTAATTCAAAAGCAACTATGATGGGAAACAAAGGTAGACTGGGCCATGGGGACCGGGCAGTGAAAGGGGCTTGTCTGCAGTTTTGGTGTTGTGGTAGAGGTGCATTAGGGTAGACTCCTCTATGAGAGCACTTAACTGGCTAAGAATGCTGAGAGGATCTGGCTGAAGTGGGGCCCTAAAAATGTCTTGGAATAAGGGTACAAAAGCAAGAAGGACTGGGGCAGTGTGTTTTAATGCCATTCGTCCCCTACCTGGCAAGCTTTATGGTGCTCTCTCTGCAACATGATGGCATTGTATTAAAATGATCCATGTCCAGCAGGACCCATATGACCTGGGGCATTTAGAAGGGACTGCATGCAGCCCAAGCCTTAATCCCCGGCTTTTCTAGGGGACACACATAACCCAGGTTAGAGGCGAGTGGTGTATTTGCCTGAGAGGCTGATGCTGGGCCTACCGAGGCTCCTTGGCCAGCCACTCCAGCCTGGTCCAGACAGCTCTGCTCATCCCCACGTGAGCTTCTGCTGCCTGTATCGACTCCCCTCCAACGCATAATTCCATTAATCAGTCCAATTTCCCTGTGGGCAGTGGTTTATTTCCGTCATCAAATGCCTGATGAAATCTTTAGACGCTGCGTATTAGGGAACAATCCCTACAAATAGCTGATAGTGTTAACCAGTCACAAGCTGCGCCGAGGCGTCGCTCAGCTCTAATTTGAAAGGGAGTGAGGTGATAATGCGATGTGTCATCCTTTTGTGGGCGTGCATTAATGGCGCCAGCCAAGATGGCAATTGATGGCAAATCAACTTCTTCCAGCGGGAAGGGAACAGAGGAGGGAGGGGGCTCGGGTTGGAGGACAAGGAAAGTACATTGACTGGCAAACTGCGGAGCCACAGCAGCCTTTAATCCATTACTCCTCCTGATGGGGAAGGTTTAATGCATCTCAGCCGTAGATGGCATGTGCATTTCAGTCCCCCTCTCTCTTTCTCTCTCTCTCTATTCCTGCTCTCTCTCTGTTACTATGAGACTTGTGTGGTATGATGTGTGGGATCCAGCCTGAATGTTCGTAATTAATTCTTGTCTTGTTCACTTGATTTTCTTGTACTAAGTAGATAAGTTTGGAAATCTACAACAGTACTGAATAAGCATATTGATGATGTACGTATTGGAAAACACTCTAGGTAGTACTTCACATTAAGTTGTTCTTAATCAGAGGGGATGAAACTGGTGTTGAGAAAACATTTTATTAAAATTAAGATCTTCGGAAGAACCAGAAATGAGCCTCAGCAAAAGTGAAGACAGAGTTAGCCTTTAAACAGTGTGGGCAGGCACAGCCCAATAAAATACTCTACTGTAGTCACTACACAGTCTGACACTGTGTGCAAACACTAATCGTACTGGAAATATTAACTGCTTCAAGATCTTTCATACCTAATCAAATCTAAATAAAACTATGGCCACCTATTTTTGCGGGTATGAAATGGCATAACAGCAAACTTGTTTGATGCCATTGTTATTACTTTTATACCAAAATTACATAATTTATGAAAAAAATGTAGTCATAAATGTCTAAATTTCATGCAACCATAAAAGCAGTTTCATGGAAAAGGAGCAACATCTGGATTTTAAGAGAGTAGTCTTTATTGATCCCCAAAGGAGAATTTCAAGAAATTTTTGAGTGGGCACCTCCATTTAATGATGTTCTATTGTGGTAAAAGTATCTGCAGTTCCTCAACAATACTCAGAAGTAGGATCAAGACTTCTTCCTGCCCTTGGTGATGAGTCATACTGTACACTACAGGGCTAACCTCTGACTTGCAGCAAGTTGCTGAGTCTCTGAGGCCAGCGAGGCGAGAGGTTTTACAGCAAGAACCAACGCAGCGGAAAGGAGTCTGCAATTAAACTGTCACTCATGCCACCACATGGCGGTGATCTTTTACAAGTTGCTGATGTCTTTTTTTAAGTCAGTTAGATCAAAGGTTTTGACATCGTTCAGGTGCGCAGATGTGGTTATAGCTGATTGTCGTTATAGTTGAGTTAATATCGGTTTCAGCCTGTGTGAACCATTTAAAGTTAAAGGATGTTTTCTTCTCTACTAAAGCTTGACTAAACTACAAGTTTGTAGCAATGCGGAGTTATATTAAGTAAAAGTATCTGCAGTTCTCAAGTGTGACATTTTACAGCTCTACTGAATTGAGTTGTCACCATAGCAACTGACCATAATCGCCAGTTTGTTGCCAAATGATCACAGTGAACAGTGCAATGGTCGTTCTATGCATTCAAGTTCTGCGCTGTGTACCATCACAATTTTAGCATCTTAGTATCAGCATCAACATCATGTGGCACAAGGCAACAGTAAGCATAATCCCCCTTGGCCAATCGGTAACCAGTGTATGTGACTATGCAATATAATCAGTTGCGCTACTGAAATCAGTGCCATGACACTGCAATATGTTCACATATAATGATGTACAATAACTGTCTCTTGTCAAGGTTTGAAGACAACAATATACTATGATGAGCATACAAGTGTATTTAGGGATCTCAAGCTATTAGTACTGTAATAAATGGTAATAAAGGGTAAAGTAACAAATGGGCTTAAAATTTGATAACTCTAAATAATATCTAACAATGTAATAAATTTAACACAAACTGGTGATTATTATTTCAGGGCTCTTAGGCTCTTTTATTAGACTCCTAGAAATATTCAGAGTTTTGGGACATCTATCCCCCAGAACCTGAATTCGTCCCACATGCCAAGCCCTCGGGAAATAAAAGCCTGCAAGTTGCAAATACAATTTATTAAATAAATTGGTCTACTAGAATTCAAATTAAGATAACAAATGTGATTTATTAAGTAGACTAGAAAACTAGAAGGTCTGCTTTTCATACTACATTGATCAGCTTGTTTCTTTCAAGTAGGTTTGTCCTCCTCTTTAGATTTTGTAGAAGCATGTACAGCTTTAAGACGTTATTGACTCTTCATTTTAAAAGATATACGAGCAGTTATTGATTCCTAAAGATAAGGTACAAAGAGGCTGTATAATATATTTATCACCCCTCGGTGATGAATATATTCATGGACAATCACTGTCATCATATTCTGTAGCCTTAGGAGCTACCTTCTATCACCATGTTCTCCATTTTCATTCATTTCTGTTGTTTCTGGTTTTGATCTATGGAACACAAATAATTTTGTGAAAAATCAAGCAAAGGATTTCATAAATTGGAATAAATTAAAGCAGGAGGCAGTTCTTAGACAGGAGACTTCTAGTTTTAGCAAGCATCGACTTCAACAATTCATTGTTCAACAATTTATTAATGGGAGCCATGGCCTTAGATGTTGCTATGAAACCTAATAGCTACTGTCACATGAACATTTTTTGTTATAAAAAATGGAACTAAGGTACTTTCCTATCTGTTACAGTCAATGCATCAGGTAAGCATAAGAACAGCTCTCTGGATATTAAGAACTGGATGAGTCACTGCCGGAATCACATGAATGTAGGGATGTTCATAGAAAGGGGCTATGTGCTGTATTATAGAAGATGAATGGAGTTAAGCACGAGTTAAGCTCCACATGTCTACCCTCACATTGCTCAAAGCACTGTATACGCATATAGATGCCAATAGCCTGGTAAAATGAAGTATTATACAACTGTTGTTTGAGATGGAACTTGAAGAATCCCATCACAGAGAAACGGGACAAAACATTCTCAT
This sequence comes from Holocentrus rufus, assembly GCA_900302615.1. Taxonomy (NCBI): domain Eukaryota; kingdom Metazoa; phylum Chordata; class Actinopteri; order Holocentriformes; family Holocentridae; genus Holocentrus; species Holocentrus rufus. Next base: position 9,590 of record OMLF01002990.1, on the reverse strand, counting down.
TCTCAATCCAGCAATTGTACCTTAATATCTACATTAATACATACACTGCTTCATATCACCAAGGCCCGCGCTTCACACAGCCATCTCGAGCATTTCCAATGTACACACTTGTGCCTTATTTCCCTACAACAGCTGTCTTCATAATAGCCAATTGTTTCTCCATCGCAACAAATGCACAAACCTCAGCGAAGAAAGGAATCTATGACCAACCCTATGCACATTTCATCACGCAGTTGCATTGAGTGTTTCCACAGTATACCACCACTGATAGACGGGCTTCAGAGATGAGGAATGAAAGTAATATGCACAGGTCCTGCCCTTAATTTGTATGTACATACTTCCACATTTATACAAAAAGGAGATGGAGGAGGGGGCTGCGGTTTGGGCTTTGGTATGTTTCTCGTCTTTGGCTCGACAGCATTGCGAGAGGCAACAGCTGTTCATTTGATGCTGCCTGCACCTTTGCTGACCCCATTTCCGTCTGTGCGGTTGCTGAGACAGTGGAGAAATTAGTTGTATTACCCGCTCCCTACCGCGGCAGGTCTAGCTGTGATTCTGCCCAGATTCTGTCCATTACAGTGGCCCCTCTGTCTTATTAGCCCCAACACACTCACTAACATGCCAAATCACTGCTTCGTGTGGCCGCCACGAAACTCCACTCACCGGCAAACAGACGGCAAGAACGCTGTCTTGAAAGCAGATGGGCAGCAGTGTGGATGACAAATGTGTTTACTCAAATGCAGAGAGCAAAATCAAGTCAAGTTGTTTTGTTATAGAGTAAATGTCTGGAACACGTGGAAATAAGATGCGTTTGGAATATAATTGGAGGCGTATCTGTAAAGATATTGTGAAAGCAAAAAAATCATATTAAGACATTGTCATTTACTGAATCACAAAGGAGTTTTGCACATATCTTTCTTCTACCTTTAACTGAGTTTAATTGCTTTTTTATAAATACATTGGCAAATACAAGGATGGAACGTTGTGAAGTACCCACCTAAATTCACTTTACCAACCTTTTTAGCTGCAGTATCGACTTTACCTACCTTTAAAGCCTGACATGAATCTAAAGGATGTAGATTCATGGTACAAATCATAGTGAGTGACTAAAACTTATATTAGATGTGTTTATATGTAAATTTTTTATATTGGTGGTTGTTTATATTATGATGATGTTGGAATTATAAGGCTCTCTCTTATAGAATGGAGTTCTGAGATATAGGGCATCAAAGATGTGACATCCTATGTGGCAAAACTATTATGTACCTTCTAACTTTTGGAATATTAAACCCCCAAAAAGGTCATTTTTTAAAATAACACCAAACAAGAATAAAGTACAAGTCATATGAAAATGTGGATAACACAATTTAGTCAAATAGAACATTACAATTCCAAGCTCATCATATGTCCATGCCTGACTGGATATCAGAGTTGGCCAACCTTTTGTTTACCACTATATGGCGGATGATGAGTAGCTGACTTGTGCGCTGCCTGCTGAATGGCAAAATACCCATTAGCATGCATTCAGTAACATAATAGCCTTCTTGCTGGCTGAGTATAAATAGATTTAGTATTGTTGTCAAAAAAGACATAATTGCTGTGTAAAAGAGTAGAACCATGACTTCAATCAAAACAGAGTTGTATTATGTACATTTTTTTCCATTCATAGTGACAGGAGCGATATTGTTTGTGTTTGTATGCATGTAAACATTGTCTGTTATATAGTGAAACCAGACAAAAAGGACTGTGGGAGGGGGTCTCCATCTCCCAGCATGTTGACACTATTTCATGGAAATAGTCATCATTACCATATTTTACTGTTTTGTTCGATGAAAGACATTATTCATATTGGATTATTATGCCTATTCCCAAGAACGCCCATGCAGATTGTGCAAATTAAATGTAGGCCAATAACTGAAGCAAAGGTTTCCACCTCTTTGTACCCCCCATCTATTTTTATTGACTTTATACACAACAGACATTTTAACCGAAATATCCTTTTTTAATATTCACTCCGAGCACAACGGCAGCCTAAGTCATATCGATTGTTGCTGAATTAAAAGTACCTGATGCAGGGCGTCTCTAATCCGCAGGGTCTTTTAAGAGTCACCTGGTTGGACAAATGGGCCCTTTTAAAGGAGTATAATGTGTTTTTAAATTATTTTATTGACAGGAGTGGGACGGCCACCCCAGGTACCCATACAAACTGACTTAACACGCTGTGAAAGGGTCAATTTGGCCTCCATTTTCCATTTCTTCGTTATCTGCATTTAGAGTCATGCTGAGTGGCTCGACGTGGGGTGG
>OMLF01002983.1:99511-114143 GCA_900302615.1 Holocentrus rufus | reverse complement strand
GAGCGGCGTTCCATTCTTCTTTGTTTCGAGGTACACCGCGTTTGTGACGCACTTCCTTCCATTGTATCAGGAACCGATACCCTAATGGTTGTGAAGTTACTGTCAAGAGTGTGCTCCTGTGTAGAGTTGATTGGAAGGTATGCTGCAGACAGGTAATTTTGTTATTTCCCTAGTGATTGCTTCACCGAGGTCTGCAGATTATACACAGCAGCGTGGCAAAATTACAGAATAAATTACTGCAATCTGCCGTGAGAGAATGCATTCTGGATTTGCCAGCCGCTGGACTGCACAATGCCAGCGTGAAAACAAGTGGTAGCTGAAGCACTTGACAAAGTTGAGTCATCCTTTAGGTCACCAGGTTTGTTTCCCCACTGCAGCAAACAAGCAAAGAAACATTTGGTTGCTACGTGATGGTATTTAGTAAGATGGTCCTATTCCCTCATTCCCACCTCCCAGCAATTTCAGTGCTGCGCCTCTCCGGGCAGGAGCACAGGTTCAGCACTGCACAAAAAAATAAATAGAACATTTTCAAAAAGTCATTTGCTCTCATTTTGAGTCGTAAAATCTTGTTTTTGTTTAAACAAGGTGAAGTGGGATGGAATAATCCCACTTGTTTCCTATGCTTATCAACTTGAATATTCTTGAATCACAAGTGTAATTTTCTTCAAATCAGTGGGCTGATCTGCCTTGCTCTGATTTGTTTCAACATATTTGTACTATACAAGTGAAACTGCATTGGAAACAAGTGGGATTATCTTATCCCACTTCACCTTGTTTTAAGAAAAACAAGATTTCTACGATTGAATATTTGCATTTCTTCAGTAAGCAGTCAGCTTGTCAGCTGGGGAGAGGATTTGTGAGGTATATAAAAGTTAAGAAAATCAAAACCAGTGGGAACGATGCACGTCTTTTTATTGTAAAGAGATTCCATTTCCAGCAGTGTTTATGTGTAGGCAGGTGTCATTCGCAGAAGTAAACACTTCAACTCTGCAGGGAAGTAAAATGTTCTCCCACTTCCTTTTAACCATGTCAGCTAAGATTTATGTAAGTTAGACCTCTGAACTTAATCAGTGCTTAGCTCTATAACATATTAATAATTGCTGTGATAAGGAAACATTTTACAGTCCATTCCAGTGATTTAACTTTGACACTTCAGAAACCTCACTTTTTACCTCACCAGAAGTAGCTTGGGGTCAAAGGGGAACACTGCAAATAAATAAATAAATAAATAAATTTATTAAATAAATAATAAAAATATAAAAAGATAAAATAATCTCCGTCTAAACAAATTATTTAGTCTCATATTTAGTGTAAAAATCTTTTTCTTAAAATGAGTAAAAAATGCTAGAGGGATGAAATAATCTGACTTGTTTCCATTGTAGTTTCACTTGTTTCAGGATTTTGTATAAATATAAAATATGTTGAAACAAGACAGAATAAGGCAGATCAGCCCTCAAGTATCAAGAAAATGACACTTCATTCAAGAAAATTTTGGAAACAAGTTGATTAGCAATGGAAACGAGTGGGATTATCTCACCCCACTGGCACATTTTTACTTTTTTTATGATTTTAACACTGAATATGAGAATGAATGATTGTTTTAAAATTGAGATTTTTCCAGTGAAAAAATAGACATTTTTTCTATGAGTTAAAAAGGCAAAAATAAAAGTCTGACATGCTCTTGTTTCTTACATGTGGCTCTTATTGCATTGTAATATAGTGGAAATGGGGAAATTATAAGGTATCAACTGTATAATTTTAGCTATTATAATATTCTCTCAGCTGGAACTGTCACTGAATGTCAGTCATTCAATTTCCTCATGTTTGTGATATCCTACAGAAGGTTTTCACATTTATCAAATGTTTCTTCAACATGTGGATCTGGAAAATAAACAGAATTCACACCAAAAGGGATGACATGGTATTGAGTACCACAGATTAGACTCTATCGGTGCAGACGGACTTGCCATGTGAACAAGAGGAAGATGTTGTTGAGCAGCTGCAGTGTTTTCCACATACTTGGATCTGATTGGATCTTATTGGAGGATATGCAGCCAATGAATTCATATTCTTCTCTACACAATCCCACACTCTCTGGAGGTCAAGAATGCTCAAACTATCCTTCTGCGCTGTTGTGTTTGACTGCTTTACATGTGTCGTCAAGGCAACCGGTGAATGAAATTGCTGAAAGGGTTACTTTAATTCACATGAGCTCTGTCTGCTGGTCTGGAAGCCAGCCTCTCGCGAAGATGTCATCTTGCATCATCATCTGACTGCTAATGAAATTTCTATTTTAAAAAAGTCAAATTTGCACAAGACATGATAACAAAAAAGTAGATCATCCGGCATCTGGATTATGAATAGAGACAAAGTGATTGAGATTCAAGTAAAAAGTGGCAATCCTGCAGCATTGTGGGCTTGAAGCTGTACTACAGAGTATTTCTTTTCTCCTCTCTTGTTTATTTTTATAGTGAGAAAGAGGGAAGTGCTGCAAATGGGCAGTTGTGCCCAGGTTTTTGAACTATGTAGGGAACTGAACAGATGGAAAAATGCAGCCCCACTTGGAGAACAAGTCCAAAAACCCAACTGGAGAAAACGTCTCTTTTTGTGACTTGTTCGCTGCAGAGTGGCATCACTGAGACAGTATATTACCTGCACTGTATTGTTCCTGTATGCCACTGGCACAGAGCCACAGTACCTGCAAATCCCATTGTCAATCACACTGATTGTTCTTTAACCCACTCACTGCCCTCCAAGTCAGCACTTCAGTATGTGCGTGTGTACTGTTCACAGCACTTGAGCCACCAGATTAGCCATGCAGATCATGTTGAGCTAATATCTAGGTGAAGGTATTAAAACTCCACAATGTGTGTGACGCGAAGGGGAGAAAGCAAAGCAGGAAGACAAGGGCAATATAAAGTAAATAACTAAATAAAAAGCACGGTGCCAATGCAAATTAACTCATGAATTTATTGCTCACTTTAAATAATAAAAACGTAGTAATGGCTCAGCTGATTGGAAAATTCTCAATAAAATGCTTCCCTCTTCTGTTTTGTAGAACTACTTCCTTGCTTATGATTCAGCCATAAAATGAGTCATTATAGAATAATGCTCGAGTGATGATAACAGGAAACAACATGTTGATGTTATGTCTGGATTACACAATCTGTGATATTGCAGCTTTAGCAAAAAAGGAGGCAGAGAACTTTTCCATAGAGGCTTTTCTCAGTTTTGGCTCCCTACCAGTAAACGCACATGATTCAATTTTGAATTTGCTCCATGAACAAATGACAGCAACCTCTGTCTTATAACAAAGCCACATGACAGAAGAGGCCCTGATGTCTATTACATGCCATGGGCAACAAGGCAACAACACTACTTTGACCTCTGGCTGAACTCATAGATATGATAGGCACTTATCATCACAATCTCCATCTGGTAACATTATCTGCTTTCAAACCTAAGAATAATAGTGATGATGATGAAGATGATGATGATGATAATAATAATAAAAAAAGATGTATTAATTTATTAACAGCATCAACTAATAATAATAATAATAATAATAATAATAATAATACGATAATTGTATGTTAAACATTCAAACTAGAGCAGTGATGATGAGATTTGGAAACAAATTCATCACGTGTTACTGCCATCAGAGGGGATATATGAAATCAAATGTGTATCAAGTGCAGATGAAGTGAAACCCCCGTTTCCTCAGTGACCTTCAAATGCTGCTGGAAATATAAAAATCACATGCTGAGTGTACGAATGACCCACCAAAATGACAAATATGACTGGAAGAGCGGGATCTTTCATGATAACCCGCGTTGCCGAGATGTGACGTTCAAGGACTGGATGGAGAGCATGAAGCTGTGGCAACAAGTGAAGGTAAAAGTGATGCATCTTACTGTTAGCCTCTGTGTTGTTGTTCGGCAGGGATTCGTTGCAAATAATATAATTAGATGTTTGCACTTTCACATTTTGGATGATAAACTTTAAAATGTAAAGCATTTTTGTGCCTAATTATAAGTTTTGTGGTGCTGAAAAGGATATGCAAATCGTATTTATCATAGAATTCCTCATTTTACCACAAAAGATTGAAAAAATCTAAAACTTTTGCTTAATGAATTAATTAGAACATCAATTGCATAAGCGTTTTCTACTTTCCCCTCCCTATGCAGCACCAATTGACTCTGTGTACTTCCTAGGTTTAAAAAAAAATAATAATAATAAATAAATAAATAAATTATAACGCCACCAAAACCTACTTTTTATGCTTTGAGTAATTTTTTTATTATTATTTCCGACAAAATGCCCTTGACTATAAGGGCGACAAATCATTGTTTACAACTCGCCGGGCCGATTTAGCCGTGCACGAGGCGCACTTGAAGGCAGCATTAGAGATCAGGGCTGTCGGCGTCTTCTGTGCGTCACCAGTGTACCTGTGATATGTGGATCAGTCGGTCACGGCCAAGTAAGCCCTCTGCTTATCAGTGAAATTAATTCTGTCTTTCGTCTGTGGCTGGACGGCCGGCTGGATGAGATGTCCTGTCTGGCAGCAGTCGGACAGAGCTGATTTCTTATGATGTGTGATCCTGGGACACCGACGCGTCAGTGGCGCACAACCTGGGGATCAACGCGTCAATGGCGCTCTGTGCGCACATCGGCCCACATCCCTGTCTCGTCCTGACCTCACTTTTGCATCGGAGCGCTTATCTGCTCACGTTTACAGAACAAATTCTCTAATTCCTAAGCTTTCTCAAGGTCCCCGCACCTTGCATCCTTTCCCATCAAAACTTTTCCAACGACTAAAATGTGGTGTAATTTGTGACTGACATGTTATTATTTGGCCTGTGTGGTGAGTTATTAGTACCTTATGACACCAAACTAACATAGACAACTTGCAAAGATCGTTTATTCTACACCGCTCTGTAGCTCGAGCTGTGATAAATTATGAAATCAAACTTAACCCTGTCTCAGTGCCATTTAGTGCTTCACCAAATGAACGCCCATGGGTGCATCTCAAATTATATTATAGACTTAATTATAGGCCTTTGGCAGTTTGATTTCCTCGCGCAATTTAGCAGAGACGGTGTCGCTTAGCAACCACGTTACTGTCCGAGAACTATACTACTTGGCGGAAGATAAGTGCTGATGAATATCAATCAAAAGTAAACGATTTATTGAACATCTGCGTTCTCTCAACAGCAGTCTTATAAAATGAGAGCCACGGGACGCTGTGCACCGTGGTTTACGCGCTTGTTTTAGATCAGTTTTTCCTAGTTTATTGATTAATTCCTTATCACTCCACACGTGGAATCCACAGATCATTATATAGGTCAAAAGGTAAATGCGGCGAAAATGACATCTAGCTTTGGAAACGGTGACATACTGCAGAGATGAAGTACCTATAATTGACGTGTTCACGTTATGAGCAAGCAAATAAAAAGTAAATCACCCACAGGAGCAGCTGGACACTTCAGAAAACCCCCCACTGCATTATTTCTCTCACCACTACTTCCCCGACTAGATAGTTGAAACTTTTTTTTTTTTTAATGAAGGCAACTCTTTTTGGCAAAGATATGCGCGGCAAACAGCTTTAGGGAAGCTCAGTATACCCAGTGATGATGTTACAGATTAAAATAGGAACCATACCAGATTGGATTACACTTAATGCGCCATTTCATATCGTGCAACGTGTCATTTTCTGGGCGCTGTGCCCTTACTTATGAGGTGCGTCCGAATTACAATTAGCCCACATATCATTTGAAATTCCTTTGAAGCAACCATGCTGCACTGTTGTATTAGGCCTAACCAATGGACCAGATTAATTTGACCATTCGCACGGGTACAGGCTATGTTTTATGAGTACCATCCATGGAGCACCGTGCCACCTCTCCAAATTACGCACAATGCCTTTCTGCCAAAGACTTGATTGTGCCGCAGCACTGCATGTCCAATCATTTTCACTGGTCTTTATTGAAAGGAACAATAGCAGCTTAAACCGAGTGTGTGTTACTGCTTGCATGTCTTCAGATGTGCAGGGGATGGAAGGAATAAACCGTGGTTGCGCCCCGTCGATGCATTTCCATATTCCTTTAGGCTAATGACAGATGCGGATTTCGAATTAATTCTGGCCCAGAAAGAAAACTTCAAAGAGATGCTGTAGTCTAATATTGCACCCTAAAACTTCCGGTGTGTGTGGCGCGCGTCTCTCTCTCTGCGTCCACACGGTGACAGCGCGTATTGATACTATAAGTTTCGATTTTAATAGTCCTTCTCCTAAGTGGTCTGTGTACCAATGGGTGTACGGATCCGGACCCGGTCGCAGTGAGCTTAGAGTCCGGAGCTCAGCTCGCGAGGGGAGGGAATCCCTCCAGTGTCTGACGCTCCTTTACCAAGGAAACCCACACGCTCTCTGACGCAACTGCCCATTTTAGGAAACATGCGTCAATAGACCGTACCAAGTCAGACAAATAGTGAACTAACAACAAGTAGCCAACGACTTTAACAAAGAATAGTTCTCCAGAGAGGAATGTTTCTGTTACTCTGGCTATATTGGTATTATTCGGTTACATTCCCGGTGTCCGCTGGTCAAAACAGTGTTCCAGCGGGACATTTCTTTCTCACCGCCTCTGCCAAAAGTAACCCCTCCCTGGACGAAATCGTAACGCCCAAACGTGACGTAAGCCGTTTCGTTGGCGTTGAAAAGCGGTTGCACATCTTCATAGTGCCATTGAAGTGAGTCATCTCTAGGAAGTGTGGTAAAAGGGAAAAGAAAAAAAGTTAGAACTGTTCCGTGAACAGCAGATAGCTGCGATAAGGTGTGTAATAGGCAAGGCGACGGAAAATATTCAGTAGACTAGACCAGGCTTTAAGGCGAATGTAAACCTGCGTGAGTCATTCTAACTACAGGTTCATTTGTCTAAACTGGACTTGACTGTTGAAGGTGTGTTGCTGACTTTAGGGTGAAGTTTGCGCACCTGAGAGGATCTACAATAGTATAGTGTAGTTCTGAGTCTACCTGGCGGCTCAAGCATAATAAAAAGCACAATACAACCATAGGCGTAACATCTAAAAGAGTATTTATTGTAACTGGCGAAAGTTTGAAGAATGTTTTAGATTATTTTAGAAAGACAATTAATGCACTTTGTGTTTGCCAACACTTCTCTGGATATCCAAAATTAACGTCTCGAATCAGTGGATTTCACTGTTGGTGCTCTTGTATTTTTTCACTGCGAGGATTTTTTAAAGGCTCTTGAGCTCCAACCCGTCTACTGAAATCTTCCTCTTTCCTGGATCATGTACCAGGACTACTCCGGGAACTACGACACCTCGTCCCGCGGCAGCAGCACCTCTCCGGCCCAGCCAGAGTCCTTCACGAGCGGCAGCAGCACGATCGGCAGTCCGATCTCTACCTCAAGCTACCAGGTAACAGAGGCTGCAAGGAAAACACGGGGGCACTGGTCATTACAGCGCTGTCCGTCAAATTCTTGCTGCTGTTTCGTCAAATTTGCAAACATTTCAGTCTGCACAGCCCTGCTTGTTTATGCATCTATCATGCAAACACGCTTAAACTCATGCATAGGCTGTTGTTAATGTAGAAATGTGCCACTTGGCTAGGGTAAGAACGGATGAACCCAATGACACAGATTGCAGCGGTGACTCAACAGATGCAAGCTTACTCTTTGGTTATGCACAGCTCTGCACACATGCATATTGCACTTGGATATGAACGCATTCTCTATTAATTCTGTCATAATATATAATTAAACGCTGATTACGCACTCTGGTCAAATAGCAAATTTACGCACCGGCTGCTGCGCAAATAAAATGGTGAAAACGTGCTACTTTTGCGCACACAGTTCACATATGCACAGGCCTATAGTTTGAAAATGATGATGAAACACATAATTAGTTCTCAATGCGCTTAGTGCAAAAGCAGCATTTTTTTTTTTATCTCTAAGACGCAATAAGTGCACCTAGGCCTACAACGCTTTAATTAAATTGGTCTTATACGCATCCTTACGCATCTGTTGTGTTGGTATAACCAATCTGGGTTATAGGTATAGACTAGATCCAGAGCACTGCATGGAAAAATACATGCAGAAACGCTGATATATACACCGACAGATGTTATATGTGATTTGTATGCTGTGTAGTGCAAAAGAAGCGTCTCTCGCCTCTCCTTCGGGTACGCTGTAGGGATTTGTGATTTCCAGATGTCAATCCAAGATCGAATGCACGTCTAACCATTTCTCATTCACTTTCACCACAATCTGTTACAAAACTGGAAGGTTCTGTGGGCATTCGTGGGTGTCGCGCTTGTGGCACCCCGCTGGGAACCCATTTTACGCACAAACGCGGCATCGCGATGATGACAAGTCGTTCAGAGCGGTTATACCATGTCCTCCGTTATTTACACTTCACAGTACTCTGAGGAAAAATGGGGTATCGCTATAGACAACTAGAAACGCAACAGGCATCTAATTTGCGGACGCAGGGAAGCTCAGTGGGCAGTACACAGCACGAACAGTTGCAGGTTCGGGTTTCTGTGGGGCATTTGGGGGAGAAAAACCGTCCACCAAGGGCATGATGCAAATTCTACAGGTTTAAGATAAATCAGAGGCTATATCCAAGGGAGACAATTACTTGTATAAGCGCGAAGCTCCTTGCGCAGAAATGAGGATCGGGCTAGTGTGGATAGTTACAGATAACATGGTGACAGAGGCAGGTTGTAGTCTGATTTTCTCAGACGCGCCTCGTGTTGCACATGGCACATTTCTTCCAGTGGGAAGCGCACACAGACTGGAAACGCGGCGCTAGTTAAAACGAAAGCCCGTTTCCTCATTGTGTTTGACGGAATGCCAAAAAACAATCTCATTCGGTAACAGATAGTTTTTTTTTTCAAAGACAGCAGTCACTGGGATTCATTTCATCACAGGAAGGGCAATTTGCTGATACACGTTTAAAATGAGAGATACATCTGTAGCAAGTTAATATAAAGAGGACGCCATGCCCCTAATCACAAATAATAGGATATGAATCCGGGAAGGGGCGAGCTGTTTACCCGCATCCTGTTGCGTAGTGACTTCTATGGAAAAAGCCTCCTCAAGCACACGCAACATTACGGTAAAACGACTTTTGGCACATATCTATCAGTACTCCAGTTCCCTGTGATCGCATTATGCAGCCTGTTGCTTATTACAGCGGGCCTGTACGTGACCGCCTCGTTAGTTTTTTATCCTCTCGGGATAAGAGAAGGGAATTTTTTTTTACCACACCAACGTCTGGGATGTTTTGGCATGGGACAATGTCTTCCTCTACAAGTCCCAGGCTGCTTTGCCCGTGTTAAGCCAGACAAAATAAAGCACTTCCCGGATTTAATAAATGAAAAAAAAATAAATAAATAAAGGGAAAATAAAGAATATTTTACGTAAGACTTTGTTTTGTGTGTGTTCTTGAGTCGCTTTATTTTATTTTATTTACTTATTTTCACCAGGAAACAATCTTTTTAATATCTATTTCACAACTGTAGTATGACACCATACTCAGTGCTATGATCGAGTTTTTGATGTTCATTCCATTGAGTCTTATTCTGGCGATCTGTCTGCCTCGATACAGCTGGCTGCTTCCTCCTTACTGGAACTGACCGCTTTACACGTGTGGTTAACAAATCCCATACACAATGACTCACCAGACAAACAAAGTACGAATAGACTGCCGGGATATCCGTCGGAAAGTCGGGAATAACGGGGACAGGGACGTGCGTAAATTACGCACATTGGCACCCATGTCTCCCAGTCCGTCTGTTTCTCGACTCCAGACAGCTGAAGTAATGCCAACCTGTTGTCACTTGTTCATTACAGCGGTGGTTCCCAAAGCTGGGGGGGGGGGGGCAAAGGGGTTAAATTCACTAGAATTCACTTCATAAGAACTTATCAGGATTATTATTCTAATGATAAGTTTCAGATTCAGCAGTGTATCACCAATGACGACATCTGTACTGTTCACTGCTAAATCATCAGCAATAACAGCATAGCTTTACATGTGGGCTTCCCTGCAACAAAATATGACCAAAAGTGGGTCCTTAATATCTTAATATTTGAGGGTCTGTGACATGAAAAAGCTAGAGAAGTCCAGCATCACAATCATACCTTTGTTTCATAATCAACCACAAGGCTTCAAATGTCTCCACATGCAAATCCACAAAGTGCTTTTAATCAACATTCATAAGAAATGTAAAAGCTGTTCCTTACATTTTATTCAGGTAATCAGATCGTTCACATGTTTTCGTTGTCATTCATCACATATTTTCTATTTCCAGAAGGGGACATGATAGCATAATGCTTTCCATAATAATGGTTATAATAAAGGGCAAGAAAGGTCTCCACCACTGACAACCGCCCACCCACCTCTTTACCTGCACCGCCAGCAGTTACCATTTGAACAAGCTGACCTGTTCCATTGTGCATCTGCCCCCATCAAAGTTAAATAAAAAAAATTGATGATTCAAAACAGTCGAGATTCAAAATCGTATGAACGTGAAAATGTACAATTAAAATTCATGCATGCCCTGTTGTTAATCCGGGCATGTGTAAGACTTGCCCGACGCAGTTCTGGTTATTTATTTATTTATTTTTTCGTCTTCTCCCGTTTATTGTAGTGTAGTGGAGATGCAGCGGGCACCTTGGGCTTTCCCACATGATTCACTGCATGTGTCACTGTTCCACTCCAGGGGTTACATGGGTGAAACTAGACAGTGTTTTGCCTATGTGGACTGAATCATTACTATACGCTTGAAATATGGAAAATGTGTGAATTTGATAAAGGTGGGTGGTGTGCGCCTGTGTGATTGAGCTGTGAGGGAAGCGAAGCAGGTACCAAAGACAAAGTAGTAGATGGGATGAAGGGACGTGCATTGATGCTGCATTGAGTTTCTATATCGCCTCTGATCATATTTCTCCCGCCTTTTCTCGTTATCCAGAAGTACAGGGTTGACATGCCCGGCTCCAACAGTGCCTTCATCCCCACCATCAATGCCATCACTACCAGCCAAGACCTACAGTGGATGGTGCAGCCCACAGTCATCACCTCCATGTCCAACCCTTACTCCCGCTCCCACCCTTACAGCCATCACCTGACCAACGGGCCGGGGCTGTTGGGCCACAACACACTGGCCCGGCCCGGCGTCATCCGCTCCATCGGGGACGCCCGAGGGCGACGTAAGAGGGATGAACAGGTGAGAAACGTGGAATGAGAAACAAAGCTGTGAAAAGAAGGGTTGGATCGATCAATCAACTTTCCTATATATCAGGCGGATATCTGCCTTTTTTTTTGAATATCAGATATTGGCAAGTCCATATAAAAGATATGAAAGATGTTATTCTCCATCTCTTTCTTTAAAAGATATATTCAAATATACAACATATAATATTATATTATTGTTTCATAGTATCTCTGTGATCTTATTTTGCATTTGCAATATTTACTTTATTTTTTTTGTTCAAACTTTTCATTAAAAAGAGACTTACTTTAGTAATAGTTTTCTTGTTTGCTTTTATTTTTATTTAATTTATCCCTTAATAATAATTTTGAAATTTAAATATATGGAATCTCAGTACAAAATATTGGCTATCAGCAAAAAAAAAAAAATCTATATATCAGAATCAGTATTGGTCTTTTAAAAAAATAAAATAAAAATATTGGTTGCACCCTAAGCAAAAACACCATTTCAATTGCAGGAATATCTTTGTTTGTTTTTGTTTTTTTGTTTGTTTGTTTGTTTTTTGAAGAGGACAATAGTTTGATTTTTTGATTTGATTCCAGTACATGCCTTCTAAGAAATGGCTTCTTCTGTTGAAGGAATAAAGTCTTGTGAAACAGTTTTTGATACTTCAAACTGCCTTCACAAAGTCTTTTCAATATGTTTATTTTACAAGCAAAACAAGTTATCTATACTCTGCACATTGGAATTCATTAAATCAACCTCTGGTTTATGAAGGGCAAAGTGTCATGCATACCAATCTTTCATTTAGTTTACTTTATAATGGCAAGACTGCTGTACCAGAATGACTTCTATAGCCTTTGAATAATTATTATTCTCCTCACATCCAACCAGTAGTAGCCAGGTCTTGTTTATTCTCCTGTGCTTTGCTTTATATTGATCGTGCTGCGTGTGTGTATGCATGCATGTACATGCATGTGTGTCTGTGTGTGTGTGTGTATGCGTGTGTGTTTATGACAAACAACTCACCTGGTTTGTTCCTCCGCTCCTAGCTAACCCCGGAGGAGGAGGAGAAAAGGAGAGTGAGGCGTGAGAGGAATAAGTTAGCCGCAGCCAAATGCCGCAACCGCAGACGAGAGCTCACCGAGATGCTCCAAGGGGTGAGTAGACAGGAGCGCCCGGCTGCACCCACCCGGACCGGCGCTGCTTCTATTGCATTGCACTTTCATCATGAAAGGAGGGTTTGCAAAACAGACCACATATCAGCGCAGGCACCGGGGCATCTTTATGCCTCTTTTGCAGCATCCCCTCCAGCTAATAGACAGCTGCCGATTCCCTGCACGTGCCCGATTTCGCTGCACCTGAGTTGTTATTCCTGCAGTTGATACGGCAGACAAGGAAACAGCAAACAACAGAAAAAGATTTAATAATTGCAAGGCAGCTGATATACAGAGAATGCACGGTGCACAGGGAAAGAAAAATAGCCGTACTTGTTCATAAGTCTGGCTCGATTCCAGGTTCGTGATGAGTGACTGAACTCCACACCTACTAAATTTGCAACCCCGTGTTACTGGTTTGACTCTAGCTGTGCCTCTGATTGCTAAGTCTCGCTAAAAGATGACAGCCGATGAAAAGCTTTTTGTCTGGAGCAGCTGTAGACAGAGGTAGGGCTGTCTCACCAGCCTGCCTGGCAGACAGTAACGGCATCTAAATGGACTAATTAGCTCAATTACAGTGAGGTTGAGCTTGTCAGGCCGAAAACCCCAGGAATGGAATGTGCTGTAGGCAGCTGTCTCTATGAATGCAGGACATTTTGTAAAGGGGGCAAATTGCTTGTCTCACAATCCCACATACAGACATGTCCTCCGCACACATAGACGAACTCACACACACATACACACACACACTCCCACACTGCCACAGCCATTGCTTCCAGGGAAAAACGCCCTTCCGTCTTCACACCGCTGTTTGTTAAAAGTCCAAATAAGGAAGCATTGCTTTCCAACTAGGCGAAGGAGCGATATATCTGCAACTTGTCCCCTCTGTGATTGACTGATATCACTCCTTAATGTTTCACTCCCAAGTTTCAAGTTGAGCACCTCCTCCCTTGGCTCATTGTTACCAGCTTCCTCATACCTTTGTCCCCAAGTCAAAGTTCTCAGACAGCATGTCAGGCTTATCTTTGTTTGTCTGCCCGCGCCTGTCTAGGACCCGCACTGCTTTTTTATTTATTTAATTTTTTTTTTACAAAATCCGTCTTTGTCTTCTGGGCCTCGTGACACATTAATGACACACTGAAGAGGTTACGGCTTTTGGTTTTATGTCTCGTACTGTCACGATACAAAAACAGCATAAAACTTGAAATAAGTCCCCAAGTGACATGTAGCCAGAAGCCTTAAAGATTACAAGTTGTACCAGTGTAAATGGCCTGTGACAAATTCTTGATTTCATGTGCTGATTGTCGCATTTGTGCTGGTTTCTTTGTTATCTGCTCTACTCTGTCGACTGAGGGAACTGTGGCAAACAAACAGTGCCCTCTTTTGGTTCTTTGAAGGAACAGACAAACTGTCTGACCACCTGATGGCTGAAGCAACTGTGGAAACTCTGCTAGCAACACATAAATAGTTTAGTTTTAAGATTTTTTTTGAGCTCCTTATCTAAGTATTTTTTGCTGAATAGGCATACAGAAGATTATTTTGCAGCACTTAATTAGCAGCACAGCATTAACCTGCACCCTCTTGTGTTTTCTGTGTGAGCAGGAGACTGAGAAGCTGGAGGAGGAGAAGGCCGACCTGCAGAAGGAGATCGAGACCCTGCAGAAAGAGAAAGACAAGCTGGAGTTCATGCTGGTCGCCCATAATCCTGTGTGCAAGCTGCCCATCGAGGACCGCCATCAGGCCGGGCACCACCATCACCAGCAGCAGCCGCAGCAGCAGCAATGTGCCCCCCTCCCCTTGACCATGCGCTCCAACATGGGCCCCCGGGGCCCCATCAACCACGTGGTGGTGAAGCAGGAGCCGGACGAGGACAGGGACGAGGTGGAAAAGTCCCAGCGCTCTGTCATCAAGCCCATCTGCCTGGGCGGCGGCGGCGGCATGTACTGCACGGACGGGGACAGCCTCAACACGCCGGTGGTCGCGGCCTCCACCCCGGCCTCCACGCCCAACGCCCCGAGCCTCATCTTCACCTACCCCAGCATGCTGGAGCCGGAGAGCCCCTCGCCCTCCTCCGAGTCGTGCTCCAAGGCCCACCGACGCAGCAGCAGCAGCGGCGACCAGTCCTCAGACTCCCTCAATTCACCCACCCTCCTGGCGCTCTGAGCGAGGGCTCGGCCGAACGAACACTGTGGACGATGGCAAGCTGCGTCGCCCCAATGACCCTCCCACCTCCCAACCAGAT